>KQ479171.1:0-10669 GCA_000331835.2 Trichoderma hamatum GD12
GATTACGTAATCGGATGGCTCGCGTAGCTCAGTTGGTTAGAGCTTCGTACTAATACTTCAACCGCAGTTGAAATCTTAGTGATGCGGAGGCCGCAGGTTCAAGCCCTGCCGTGAGCAGTGTTTTTTTACTTTTTGAATCCACTTCAAAGTAATAATTTCCTAGTTTCTTCTTCTGTTTTCTTTTCCTTTTTGGAGTATTTTCTTTTTCCGTAGCTCCGTTGGTTATAGCTTCGTACCAATCTCGAGCGTCAAGCTAGGTTGGTAATGCGGAGGTCGCAGGCTCAAGCCCTGCCAGGAGCAGTCTTAGACGCTGACTCAGTGCTACTTTTTGCCAGTACCTTTTTTTGGTGTCTTTTACCGCAGCGGGTTGTGAAGAATGCCTCATTGCGTATAAGAATAAGATATTACAGAGTGCTCCGCACTGCCTTGTATATTGCCCGCTAGGGATACGAATACCTAGTGCAACTCTCTTATATACTTCCCAGTAGTGTTTATTAAGGCGGTTGGTGAACACGCTCTTTTTATCAGGTGGCTGGTGACTGAAGAAAAAGGAAGCCAATGTGATCGAATTCGTGGGCTTGCTAATACCTATGACAGAATCAAGACGGCACCAAGCCACTCGAGGCCACTGTGGAGCAGTTCCTCTTCGGCCCAGCCCGCGGATGGATGCTAGCAATCAAGTCAGTGAGTGGCTGCATTGGAGACTGGGCTTGGCTTATGGGAGAGGGGAGAAACAACAAGAGGAGAGGCATGGGGTGCAGACAGGCTAATTGGACTTGACGCTGATTGCCAAGCTGTGGCGAGATGCCGTCACGAATAAGATCCATAGAGAGCAGAGAGCATCGCTCTTACGTGCAGTGCAGTCTTGCCACTGAACACGCTTTGATGACCCCATTTCCAAGCCCAGCTCATTTCCATCACCATCTATGGCTATAGAAAGAGCGAAAGAGAGGAAAGGACCATTGGTGCTGTAGCTCATAAATTGATCATCGTATTTATTCAGTTAGCTCTGCCCCATTGATCAAATCCCCCTGGTCCTTCAGCCGCAGCGCAAAAGCGTGGCCCGTCCGCCTTGGTGCCTTGCATTTGATCTTACCGCTGCTCAAGCTTCACCTCCAGCCACCCAGATTCTTGAGAGCTCCTCGTCGCCTCCACTTGCTCCTCCACCGCGACCTGCAGCCCCCGACCGCCTCTTCGCTCGATCGCAGGCTCTGCGTTCATTCGCCCCAGCTCTCGATCAATTGGGCTCCAATCGCAAGCGCAGACCCTGGGCCAGAACATCATCTCACACACCAGACACCCAAGCCACTTGGCACCCTGGTCCGTGAACGGGTCTTTGGGAAGGTAATGTACTACTAGTAGTAGCTTGTGTGTCAACAAAGCGACGGAAATCTTTTTTCCCCTTCTCGAGCTGATATTCGACCCAAGCGAAAAAACCCGGCGACAGCAATCCTCTCGCATCTCTTGGCCGCGCGCGTTTCTGCACTGCACAGCTCATCCTCCAGTGACAGCGTGGATAGCCGCAGCAGCCTCAATAGCACCGAGGCAGCTCGTCACAAGCTCCCCCTTTCGCTACTGTTTGCTTCGGGCGACTCGAGTCCTGGTTTGGTATCTGCCTCGTTGTCATTGTTGCAAAATATTACATCCATCCTCCAGTCGTCTTCGCCTGGGTTCGGCGTACGAGCAGCCTCTAGCATTCGGAGCTCTGTATCAGGCACAAGCCCCATACTTGGTGCCTCTTTTTGCTGGCCACTACTAGGTGCTGCCATCACATCATAGCCACCAAAGCGCAGCCATGTCTGCACCGTATTGGGGCACGCTGTTTCAGCCAAAAGGTGTTCGAAGCCGGCAGGTTTCGGCAGATTACACTCATGAATTCGCGCAAAATGACCAGAGGCGTTCGTTGGATGTCGAGCGTACGCGCAAAACCAACCGCGCCTCAGTCCAGACAACTTACACCGAAGCTCCCACCGACACGACATTCAGTCCCAACTCCCCGACATCGGCAGCTGACTATCAAGGCCTGGCTCCTAGACCACCCTCATATCGTGCGTTCCCTCAAGAGCAAGAATTTGAAAGATATGATAGGCAAGATCAACGATCACACCGAGTCCCTGACGAATTCGAAAGCATCTCGCCAGCTCCGCCATCTGTCACAGATACTATAATTCGAGGCCCACCAACAAACTACCGCGACCCTTACGCAAATGAATCATACAACTACCCCTCTCAATCGACATCTACACAGCCTGCGCGACAATCTGCGGCTCAGGCTGAAAACATGAGCTACGGCGAACATACCACACCCCAGCGACAGAGTCAATATGGCGCACCGCAGCCGCTTGTCGATAGTGGGCTCGCCCGAACAGATAGTATTGCGTCTGCTCAACTTCAGAGAACCCCAACCACTGGGCAGAATGAGCGGCGAAAAAAGTTGGCAGACCACCGATCACCCCTCGCGAGGCTTGAGCTGACGCTCGACAGCATGACCAAGGAGGAAAAGAGAGCGCGAGTGGAAGCAGCAGAGCAGCGGGCTAGAGCGAGGGCTGCCAAAAGAGCTGCCGCTGAAGCTGCTGAAAACCAATCTCCGCTCTCAACTCCCACCCAACGACAAATCCACCGCCCTACGGCAGTCGAGTCGCCTACTGCCGCGACAATATCAAGATCAGTCACACTGCGAGACGTCGCCTCACCCAGAGCCTCAGCTACACAACCAATACAGCCTGGACAGCGAGTGCCCGAAGACCAATACTATCGCCAGAGCCAGGATGGCCTTCGTCGATCAAAAACGACGGCTGAACACCAACCAAGACAGCTACCACAACCGCCCGTTCGTGAAGAACAGCGGCCGAGACAGCTACCCCAGCCACCCGTGCGTGAAGATCAGCAGCCAAGGCAGTTGCCCCAACCGCCCATACGTGATGAACAACGCAGATTTCATCCTCAGGAAGCCTCTCGCCCTGATGATCAGCGTCGATATTCCAGCCAAGCGGCTCTTCAGTATCCTCAGACCAACCCCGATCAGTGGTCGCCTACCCCAGGAGGGGATGTACCTAAGCGTAATCTCAGCTTCCGTGAGCGCGATGTCTGGCGTGAAGCGAAACCTCTCGACGCAGATACGAACCAGCCTCCAAAAGGATCTAGCGGCTTTTCTCTTACTCGCAGCGGAAGTAACAAGTTAAGAAAAGAGCCCCCTGCAGATGTCTGGCGTCGCATACGTGCCGAAGCAGAACGACGATTGCCGCCAGAGTCACAACCTGCTCAAGCTCAGTTTGATGATCCCATGGGTTCTCCGCAAGGGTCCCCACAAGGATTCCCAGTAGGAGCACAGCAGCAGACACGCAATAAGGAGCTGCCTCCTTTGCCCCTGGTTATGAATGATCAGACGAATGTCCGACCAGAAGCAAAGAAGGCCTCTACATCTGCTACTGAGGCTGAAATTCAGGCTATGCAGCGGCGAGCCACTGAACCCATTTATGCTCGAGAGGAGCGAGGGCTGAATGCTGAATATGCCCCCGCGGCTGCCATTGGCAGGATCATTTACGAGGCGAGTCAAAAGCACCGGGGAGCTTTTCCACAGAACTCTGCAGTCAAGAGTTTGGAAGATCAGACGAACCATGGTCTAATAGCGGAGACACAGGAACCACAACAACCACAGGAACCACAGCAACCACGACAACCGCAACAACCGCAACAAACACGACAACCGCAACAACCGCAGCAACTACGACAACCGCAACAGCCACAGCAGCCACAACAACCTCAGGGACCACTTGAGCCGCCGGAGCTGCAGCAATCACATGAGCGCCTCGAATCGCGATTTGCACCCAAGAACCCAGAAGGGCTACACTCTGGCAATGCTTTGAATAACCCACCCCAGTGGCTGAATGAATGGAGGAAAGGTACAGTCGGTACCTTATCCGGGACCCTTCTCGACCTTAATGGTGACCAGCCGGCCGGATCGACGGAAAAAAACAACGCTCGCTTGGACCGAGAGCAAGGAGGCCATCACCGGAGAATTAGCAGCGTGAATTCAAGGCCACGTAAGGCTGAAGCATTTGATGGAGAGTACGATGATACCAGCGGCGCGCCTACTCGATTCAAACCACCGTTGTACTTGAAATGCGGTCCGCTTCTGAGATACTGTGGGCTGCGTTATGAACAAGTTCCACCCAGGCCTCGGGGGCCAGCGGCTATGCAAGACCGTGAAATTTGGAGAGGAAGTGTTATGATTGTCACCAACGATGCTGAATCATCCTATGACATTGCGCCGACGCTTCGACTATTCGTGCAAGACATCGAGCTGTTGCCTCCGCCTCCCCACCACGTTAATGGTGAGCTTTCTCCCGAATATGTGGACCCAATCGCCGGACATCCCAAGCTGGGCCGTAGTGGTGAGACCCTGTATGTTCGACCCGTAGACCACCTTGAAGAAGGCAGAGACCTATCGCATGACGAGTCTGAAGAAGGTCTATTTGAGAAATCAAGAAGCCCGCCAGACGAACCATTGCCGCACGGGCTCCAAGACTATCCGGGATCGTTTGCTAGCCGCCGAGCGCGAGCGAACATTGACGGGGAGAAGATGCAAAAGTACAAGGATGTAAGAGGCTTCCGTCTTCACGCCGAACAAGGATGTACGTTTTGGCGTTTCAACATTGAAGTTGAGCTTCGCGAGCAGCAACAGCGGATCGCATATCGCATTAACCGTGGTCCGGCTATGGCTTTCTGGGTTCCTGCGCACGGACAAGCGATGAATATGATGTTCTATTCGTGCAATGGTTTCAGTATCGGCGTCAACTCTAATGAGATGAGCGGACCTGATCCCATGTGGCGCGACGTTCTTAACTCGCACCAGACTCAGCCATTCCACGCCATGATCGGCGGTGGTGATCAGATTTACAGCGACTGTGTAGCCTACGACAGTCCACTCTTTGAGCAATGGCTCCAGATCACTGTTCCTGAAAAGAAGCTCAACGCTCCGTTCACATACGAATTGCAGACCGAATTAGAGCACTTCTACCTGGACCGGTACTGTGCCTGGTTCTCACAGGGTTTGTTCGGGCTGGCTACTTCGCAAATTCCCATGGTCAATATGTATGATGACCATGATGTTTTCGATGGATATGGCTCTTACGCTCACGCTGACATGAGCTCACCAGTCTTTTCAGGCTTGGGGTGGGTGGCCTTTAAATACTACATGCTCTTCCAGCATCAAAGTATTGTAACTGAGACGGAGAGTTCTGAGCCAAGCTGGATTTTGGGCGATTCGCCGGGTCCATACATCCAAGAAGTCAGCCGCAGTCTCTATATGTCTATGGGTGGAAAGGTTGCTTTGCTTGCTGTGGATACTCGCACAGAGAGAACTGAAGACGTCGTGTTGAATGAGAAGACATGGGATAAGATTACAAGCAGGATGTATGCAGAGATCAGGAAGGGACAGGTAGAACATCTGCTCGTCCTTCTTGGAGTTCCAATTGCCTACCCCCGTCTTGTTTGGCTGGAAAATATGTAAGTAGCCGGCATATCCCGTCTTTGACTCTTTGTACATCTTTTCTTACTAACATATCGCAGATTAACCTCAAAACTGATGAGCCCTGTTAAAGCAATCGGCAAGACAGGCGTGCTCGGCAAAACTTTGAACAATATCAATGACAACTATGAGATTCTGGATGATCTCAATGATCATTGGACAGCCAAGAACCATAAAAGGGAACGAACCGTCATAATTGAAGATTTACAAGATCTGGCTATCGACCGGTCTGTGCGAATCACAATCTTGAGCGGTGACGTGCACCTCGGCGCCGTTGGCCAGTTTTATTCCAACCCCAAGCTCGGCTTGGCCAAACACAAGGATCCCAGGTACATGCCGAATATCGTATCTTCGGCTATTGTCAATCGCCCACCCGCAGACTTCGTCGCCGATCTGCTCAATAAGCGCAACAAAGTCCATCACTTTGATAAGCAGACAGACGAAGCTATGATTCCCATCTTCCAAAACGGCGTTGATGGTAAGCCGAGGAACAACAATAACCTCCTTCCCCATCGCAACTGGTGCTCTATTCGCCTGTGGACGCCAGGCAGCACGCCACCACCATCTCCTCCCATGTCCGACCGAGGAAGAAGTCGAAGTCCGGGAGGCGGAAGTTTGCTTCGGAGACTTTCGTCTAGGCGGCGCAGGTCTACTTCGCAACAGCCTTTCGATGTCTCACGTGAATCCGTGAGAGGGCCTCGACCTCCAATTTCAGGAGGAAGTAATCTTTTCAAGAACTTTGGGCGGCGAAACTCGGTCGATCAACAACGCCCTGTAGGAGGTGGAGTGACTCGAACGATGTCCCTTGGACGCGGAGAGTCGGCACAACAGAGCGCTGATATGGCGTACTACGGACAGCACGGTAGCCAAAGCCGATTTGATGAAAACAATATGAGTGGCCAATGGAGCGGCGAATTTGATACCGGATACGCAGAGCACCGAGCTCAAGGGCAGCCTCGTCCCTCAGGCCTCCGTGGTGGCGGTGGTAGCGATTATGACGAGTTTTCAGCGGGCGACGAGGCTTACTTCACATCACAAGCGCCTCACCGGGCACAGACTGTGAATTATCATGCCGGCGGCCCCTCTGGCCATGAAGTAGAGGATCCAGCAGCAGTCCGCCCGTTCCACCGTACACCTACGGGACTATCACCGAAAGATATGAAGCAGACCGACAGGCTCGAAGTTAATTTAGAAGGTGCCTTGGACATTGCTTTGAACATGGAAGTAAACCCCATGGACCCTACCGGTATTACCGTGCCATATCGAATTTTGGTTCCCAAGTTATTCTATGAATATTCGTCCAAGGACGACCTGTTCCAGACCGCAGAACCGACGGGGATCAAGAAGTTCCTCAGCTTTAGGAAGAAACCCAAGGGCCCCGCCGCGGAGCCAGAGCCAGAGCTGGAACCGGAACCTACTGATGAGATGGGATATAACGACGACGAATATGACGACGAAAGATACTAGAGAGGTATATATCGGGGAGGCATATATATGAGTGGAAGAAGTTTTGATACATTTATGTGGTAGATGGGGGGGCGCTTCTTGTTTATGGTTTTTAAAAAGGCCCCGAACGGCCTCACAATCTTGTAATAACTCTTTTCTTTTCTTTCTTTTTTGGCGTGTTTATGTCTAGCTTGCGATTACTGGTTATCGAGAAATACAGACTGGATACCAGCTTTTGTTGATTTTAGATTATTTAGACTGAGAAGTACAGGACTGTCTATCTAAGGTATATAAAGGGCGAAAAAGAAAAGTTGCATCGATTATTATAAGACTTGCCAATTGATATATACGCAGTCAATAGAAAAGTTCTTAAAATATCTTGACACTAGATAAAGATTTTGAAATGACACGGCAACAAAGAAAAAAGAAATTGACACCAATGTAATGGATATGATGAAGAAAATTGCAAAAATAAATGCCCACTATCAGAGTCGAACTGATCACCTTGTCATGTCAAGTTAGTACTAGTGACACGCTATACCGCTTAGCCAAGCGGGCAATTTGAGCTGCTGTTGAAGGCACCTTGCAATTTAGAGCATATAAATGGAGTGCATACGGCCAAATTCTCCTGCGAGCGTCCGTACCGATTGTCCGACATTGAACGACCTGCCTAGACGGGTAAAAAATTGATGGAAATGAGGGGGAAGCAAGAATCTTTTAGGTGTGGTAACATGTAGTGCCGCTTTATAGCGTAGGAATTACGTTCGTCATAAGCAGCTTTGGCAGTACAGAGTACAATACAGAGCACTTGGGTGTTAATGAGACGTGCGGCCGTTTACGCTGCGCGCTGTCTCAAAGGCCCCATCCAGGGCCTCCTACTCGCTATCGATTGCGGCTTCAGCGCGCTGTGAGGGAGCAAGCTGAGGCGTATTAGCGCGATCCGCGCAGGCGGCCGATCGCTGCAGCAGTGCCCCGTTGCATGGCAGTACGTTATTTCGGGGTAATTGTCGCCCCCCATCTGGACGGAAATGGGCTGTACCTCCATTGGCACATACCAGGCCCCCTCATTGCGGTCTTCTAAGCCGCATTGATGCCAGATGCATATATTCTTATGCAGGCCCTATAATTGAAGTCACGATCTTTTGCAAACTCATCAGGCACAAGCTTGTTGGCAAGGCTTGCGGGTGGCTTTTAATTTTTCAGACTTTAAATCGCTGACTCCCCAGACTATTTAGGCCCGGATTGTAGGTACCGGCCTCCTAACTCCCACTACCACCATACTAGACCAACTACGGCCACTTGGCGTGGTAATTGCTGTCATCATCTGCTGCTACCATTGTATCCATTATATCCCACCAACTCGTCTGCCTGCATGACCATCCTCCCTTGACTTTGTGTTGGCCTAGTCTGCTGCCACAACAAAAGCCGCGCAATCTACGCCCTCCTCTGCGTGAGGGAGAGCAGCAATTGGGCTCGAAAATGCCCCCTCAAGACCTCTCGGTAGCCGAGGAGATATACAGGGGCGTCGCGAGCCTGCTGCGTCTGCTGTGGAAATGGATCAGAGGGCCGGGCCTGCACAAGGCCGCCATCTTGGCAGCCAGAGTGCTGCACCAGGTCAAGAGGAATCTGACGGCCAAGAGGCTTCTGAGTTTCCCGCATCTGCTGGCATTTTTCTGGATGATTTTGCTGCTCTGGGGCGAGCGTTGGATCTACACTAACCATGTCAACGTCTGTGACTGGAAGAGCTGGGAGAAATGGGTGAGTTTTTGCTGCTTTCATTGCCCTCCGGGGTTCTCAAGTGTGGTAGAAGAAAAGCACAATTGCTAACCTTGACAAAAACAGCCTAAAGACGCAACTCCCCATCATCTCGTCCTCATCGCCGATCCGCAAATCCTCGATCCTCATACCAACCCCGACTGGCCGTGGGCGGAACTCGCTGTCGTCGTAGCCGTTACCGATCGATATCTCAAGCAAAGCTACAATGCGTTGCTGCACAAACTACACCCAGATAGCCTGTTCTTCCTAGGCGACATGCTGGAGGGCGGGCGAGAATGGAAGACGAGGCAAGGCAACTTCGTCGACCCCAAGTGGGGGGTTCGTTCACGTACGGACAAGGAACAGAGATGGGTGAAGACGTGGCATCGCAAGTACGGTGACGAATTTTGGCTGCAAGAATATCAGCGCTTCGGCAATATCTTCTTCAACGATTGGAATGTGGCGGGGACCAAGCCAGGTCCGTGGCAGCGAGGTCGGAAGTTTGTGGCGAGCTTGCCTGGAAACCATGACCTCGGCTTTGGCGCCATGGTTCAGGAGTCCGTGAGGGATCGTTACCAGGCATATTTCGGAGAAGGAAACCGAGTTGACGTTGTAGGGAACCACACCATTGTCTCGGTCGATTCCGTTTCTCTCAGTGCGGGGACGTCTGAGCAGAAAGACAGACATGACCTGAGCTCCATCTACAAACCCGTTCACGAATTCCTCGACGGCGTCCAATCTACAAAGCGAAAGATGGCGAAGAAAGAACTGAACTTCTGGTACGGCGTGGATATGGGTCCCAAGTTCAAGCATCACGTCGAGGACGTGGACCACGCAGACTTGACCCGATGGTCGAGAGATCCTGGGCCGGGGGCTGCTGACTTCCCCACGCTGCTGCTTACGCATGTTCCTCTCTACCGTGCTCCTGGGACTCCCTGTGGACCGCAGCGTGAGCACTGGCCGCCAAAGACAAAGCCCAACAACCCCGATGGCAACTTGGACACCAGCAATTCCATATCGGTAGTGGCTGGATATCAGTACCAGAACGTACTTTCAGAAGAAGATTCGGTGAAGCTAGTCAAGAGTGTCGGTAATGTCGTCAATGTGTTCTCTGGCGATGATCACGATTACTGCGAGCTCGTTCACTCCGACGCAAAGGAGAACGTGCGAGAAATCACTGTCAAGACGATGAGTATGTCTCAAGGTGTGCCAACTCCGGGATTCCTCATGGTCAGTCTCTACAACCCAATCGACAAAGACGGCAAGCCCTTGCCAGGCTCACCCGAGCAAACGGTGCAGACCCATCTTTGTCTGCTACCAAACCAACTCGTCAAATACATGAATTATATCGCCTTTACCCTCTTCTCCCTTATTATTCTAGCCGTGAGGGCATTCTTCGTCCCCGTCCTCAGCCTCACTCCATTCGCACTACCACCCGAGCGAAGAAACGCATTCCTTCCCGTCTACAAAGAAAAAGTCGAGCCACCAATCACGCCATCCTCCAGCTCAAGCAACGGCGGTGGCAGCAGCATGCGCTGGGCCGGTAAGAAAGGCAAGCACAGGCATCGATGGAGCCTGGCTGATGGGCCTCGGATCAAGATAAATCAAGACTACTATGACGGTGGCAAGGCATGGAAGACGACTACGGGCAGGGGTGAGAGATTTTCCGTCAAAGTAATGGCCACGGAGATGTGGACGACAGCGTGGCGAGTGACTTGGATAGCGGTGCTGTTTTGGATCTACTTGATACGGAACGGTTAATGGCTCTGTAGGCCGCCAAGGGCCCACGGCGAAAAAGACTAGGAGTGGATTAACTGTGTTTGTTTTCTTTTCTTTTTCTTTTCTGTATATGGAAGGCTTGCCCATGCTACTGTTACTTTTTAACCTACTACTACTACTACTACTCGTAATTGCCCTACTGATATGTATGGGGGGGGG
>KQ479171.1:10679-89748 GCA_000331835.2 Trichoderma hamatum GD12
GGGGGGGGGGGCATGTTTGCAACTAGAGACATTAGCATTGAATTAGGATCATGGCTGGCTAGAACTGGTTGATACCACAGCATTAAAATAATACCGGAACTTTATATTTCATTGTCCGTTTTCCCAATTAAAAGCTTATAATAGCGTCGTAAACATGAAATTTTGCAACCCGCAGAAGCAGTTCCCCCGTATCACAACAAACCAAAAAAACAAACAAACCCATCTCATTTCACTTCACTTCACCTCGCCCTCCTCCCAACCCCAATCCTCTCATTCCTCTCCTCCCTCGTCCTCCTCGCCCTCCCCACCCCATCATCCTGCTGCACCCCCTCCATCGCCTGCGCCCCCAACCCAAGCCCTCCCATAGCCGCAGTCGTCTGCTGCGTGGCCGCCTCTCCAGCACCACCCGCGTTCGACCCCGTAGCCCCAGCAGAAGCAGCAGCCGTGGCCCTTGCAGCGGCTTCCGCAGCGCGAGCCTGTTGTGCCGCCAGGAGAGCTTCGCTGGCGCGGCGGTCCTCGTAGGCGGCAATGTCTTCCGCTGTGATTTGGAGAGTCGTCGGTGGGCGGCGAAGCATTTTTTCTTTTTCTTCTTTCTTCCTTTTTGCCCTTTGTTTTTTGTGCTTCCTCCCGTTTGCGTTGAATGATATTAGCTTTCTCCCCCTTCCTAGTGGCCACTAAAATGGCTCACAGGCTCTAAAGTGCCGCTTCCTTTCAAATCGTTTTGTTGGTGGTGAGCCTTCAGTGTCGTCGTGGCCTTCCTCTTGGTGGTATCTCTTTGTTTACCTCCTGGAGGCGCTGCTCTCTTATGCCGCCTTTTCTTTTTTTTTCTATCTTGTGTAAGACAAGTTGTGAATGAAATGGGTGAAATATCACTTGTTATTAGAGAAAATTTTTAAAAGTTATCATCGAGAAGGGAGGATCTGACTTCGTTTGGTGTGAGATTATGAGCATAAGATAGGATGAAGTAAGTGAGGTGCACGAGCTAAGGAAAGATTCCACCTGTAAACCCGCCACAGCAGCCACAGTTACAGTGGCGCGACTTTCACTCACAACGCAGCAACCAACCGTAGCATCACCTACTCATGTCAACCAACTCAATTAATATTACAATCTATATCAAAACTAATGTTACAGAAATTAAGGGTGTGGAATAATACACGGAAGCTTAGACAAAATAAACGCAGTTCGCGCTGTGGTATCATTCAACTTGGTATATGTCTGCATCCATAAAGACCGACTCGGCGTCTCAAACCTCAAAATCCCTGCCATGGTATATATCCTCACTTTGACAAATGAAATGAAATGCGGCGTCTGGCACGTAATCCAACGATATCCCTAGCCATCACATCATGCAAAACAAAACCCTTTATACATAAAAAAAAAACATCCTCCCCTTCGATACATCTTTCTCATGCGATATTTCAGTAAGAATCATCAATTGTAAACCCAAGGAAAGCTTCAAGTCCGTGTTCCGTAGCCTGCTTCGAGACTACAGATGTAGGTGCTAATTCGTCAATCTCTTTGCGGCCTTTGTCGCCGTCAACTGCCGCTGATGCCCATGGGCCTTCGGCGCTGTCTGTGGTGTATATGCTAGCGCTGTAAGTGCTCTCACAGCGGTCGCGAAGTTGTTTAATAGTGTCAAAGATATTTTGGTGTTGCGGAATGGTCACGGGGGTCTGGAGCTCTGTTTCAGCATCCGTTTGCACCGTTGATGGCGTCGATGCAGCTGAAGTCATGCTGCCGGCCGAGTCTCGCTGTGTTGACCGATCCGACTTCTTCTCTGACGACTTCTCTGAGGCGGCAATGAGCTCGCCATGAGTCTCGAATCCGAATCCCTCAAACCAAGTGGTCACATCTTCGGCTATCTTGCCTTCTTCTTCGTCTGCTGGGATTGGCTCCTCTGGGAACAGCCCTTCCAAATCTCCGCTGGAGCCGCCCAAGATTGCGGTCTGGAATGCTGTCCAATCAACGTCACGTGGTTCTTCTTCTACCACCTCTGCTGTCACCACCGAGTCTCGGCTGCTGGCATCACTGAGGACAATGGGGCCGTGGCGGAAAGACGGGCTAGCCATAGTATAAGGGGTGCTAGTGAAGGTAATCATGTCATCTTTTACTTCAGAGGCATGATTGCAGCTTCGGCTTCGGCGGTGAGATGAGATGTTTGAGCTCCGGTTGCTGCCTGAAGGAGATCGGAAGCCTTCCAAAATGGGAGGCAAAAGAGGCATTGTTGGCGCTCTTGCAACAAATCTGGCTGGATTCTTAGGGGGGATAGGGATCGAGCTAGCTGACGCTGCGTCGTCGTCATCTTCAATAGCGGCATCTTCAGTGTCTGGCAGCACCAATCGTGGTACTGACTTCATATCCATTGGATTCCTGTCAACCTTTGATGGTGATTTTGGTGAGACGTCGCCGTGGATGATTTCTGGGGAAACAAGAATCGTTGAAGGGGGCGGCGGGACAGTAATCTCGAAGGGGAGAGCTCTCATTTTAATATCAGCTCTGCTCATAGGGACAGGTGAAGACACTTTATCAGGCCATTGAAAGGGGTCGCTGAACATATTGTTTTGTTGTTCTGTAAGCGGGTCTCCAAATGAACGCATCATGCTTGCAGAAATATCCGATGCCGCTTTCATCCTCCTTTCTTTGCCCTTCTTTTGTTTTTGTTGTTTAGCTGCCGCTGCCGCGCTGCCGTTGTCTTGACCATTCCAGATGGCCTCGATTTGGGAAGGTGTCATGGCCTGTTTGTCCGTCTTTATATGCTGCCCTTTGAACATTTCGGCCATATTTTCTGTCAATGTCCACCTAGAGGACCGTGCATGTTTCCGAGACTCTATCTCAGCAGTGACATGGCTCGGTCTTCTATGAATGGAGAAGTGGAATGAGCTGGCAATGGAGGCTTTGCGCGTAATGCCAGTTTCAGACCCTTTGCTACTGGGCCTTTGGCTGGCACGACGAGTAGGGACAATTGGTGCCGGGGCGGAGAGACCCGAGTACGTAGATGGCTTTGGCGAAGCCGGGGTCATTGCTACATCTGCAGGTTCGTGCACCTGTTCGGCTTCTCCTGAAAGCCGATTGGCCTTGCTTGTAGTGGTAGCGGCATCGGTTGCATTGTTTGCCTGAACTTTGTGTTCAGAATGTTGGCTAAGACGCCGCAGGTCTCTTATGGATGGACCAGGGAAAGGGGAGAAGGGTCGCAGAATGCTGCGGGTCCGGCTAGGGCGGTGACTGGACTCCTTTGTCTTTTCAACCTGGTTCGCCTTTTCAACCTGGTTCGCCTTCTCAAGCTGATTTGCCTTGTCAAGTTGGTTCGCCTTCTCAAGAGGTGTACCCTCGAACAAGTCTCCCTGAGGGCGCTCGGGTCGGTGTGGAGGATAGGGGATCGAAGGGGGATCTGTTGGCGCAGGTTCTGATGAGGGTGCATCGCTGTTTTCCACAGTTGAGAGCTTTCTGTGGTGGAAGGCCGCATCGCTTTCATAGCTTCCCCGCGAGAACGATGGGGTAGTGGGCGTCGAGAGGGCGGCATTTGATGAAGTTGCCGATGAGACTGCAGATAGGCGGCGAAAGCTCTTGCTACTTCGGAGAATCGTGGACGCCACAGAATCCTTCCTTCGGGGGGAAAACCATGATCGTGACTTTTCCTGCTTTTCCTCCTTGGCTGCATCCTTGGGTGCGTCTTTGGGTTCAGCAAGAGGCCCATCCGCCTTGTCTTTAGGGCCGGCTAACTTGCTAGACTTGGCGCGGGAGTGAGACCGCAGCAGTCCTATTCTCGACTCCATCTGGAGGTCAAGCCGCTTTGTTAATTTAGTCATCTCGGAAGCAAAGAGCTAGAGAGCTAGAGACAGGTTTGAAGCAAGGAATAGTATGTCAAATAAAGAAAGAATAAAGAGTAGCGCAAAAGGCAACTGCGCTGGGTATCAAAGAGAAGAAGAATCGACGAGCAAGACGTGAGACCGCAGTGCTGAGGGCCGAGCTTTGATTGCGCAGAAGAGTCTGGTGTCCTACCAGGCGCGGGCGATAGGAAATGTCGTTCTGTCGGTATGCATTGTAGTATCACAGGCCGTTGTTGTATTGTTGTGTCGGGCGGGTTGAGTTGAAGGAGGTGAAAGGGCCTTCCAGTTTGCTTTATCTGCTCGGGCTCGCCTGCGCTTTCGGTCTTGCCTCGACTCGCCTGGCTGTTGGCGGTAATAAAGAGCAGGCTAAGAGAAGCTAAAATACCTTTGGCGTTTTGGCGTTCTGGTGGCGAAAGCCAGCCGTCGAAGAAGAAAAAAGGAAAAAGAGAATGGAAAAAGCCTCTTCCAATGAGGCGGGAATGAGAGCAATTGTATACAAGAAGAAAAACTGGCAGGAGTGAGGCTTCGCGCTGGGCGTGGGGATCATCGTCGACTTAAAAGGCAAGTCCAACCATATCGTGCCATGCCCATCATCCTTTGATCCCGGGCATGCATGGCCTGGCAAGTTCCTTCCTTGCTTCCTTTGCAACAATGGTCCCTTGGGCTAAATCGTACTCGTACCTACCTACCTACAAGCAGGCGGAGGTACTTTGCAGCAGGTACCTGTAGCGCGTGTAGGTAGGGCCTGTAGTGCAGCGTGGTGTGGGCAGGACGGGGCTTACTACGGGGGTTAATGGCACTAATGCTCCCTGCAGAGCCAATGGGGGCCAGCGTCTCAGTGGCGGCTTTGGGGGAAAGGGCAGGCACAGGGCAAGCACAGGGCAAGCTGGGGCCACTTCGGAGCTGCTTCTAGCACGCAAAGCCAAGCCTAACCGAGTGCTCCGGCCCGCCAGACCAGTCCTAGCGAGGAAGTAGTTTCTGGCTCTCTTTTTTTCTTTTCCCAACTGCAATTTGGCTAATCGGGGACATCATTTACGGTGCATCTTCAGCTCGACTTCACGATCCACCACGAGCTGGCAGAGGCCCAATTCTCCGCCATCATCCTGAGAGAGGCCAAATATTCGATACGGTAGTCGGGCAGCATATTGTAGTGGCACCGCCCGGAGGAATCCAATAGCGTCATGTCATGTGTGCTCAGCTCTTCGAGTCATTGCCATGAGCTCACTGCACGCGGCTGCGACGGGATGGCTGTAGGCAAATCCCGCTCTCTTTATCTCTCTCTCTCTCTTCGCTGTACTGTATACTGGATCCCTATCTATGTACCGTTGAATTGAATAAAAACACCTCAAGAAACAGCTCTAGACTGACTCTTAGTAACAAAAGCTTGGCCGCGCGGACCGCCTGGCCTCATGCTGGTCGAAACTCAAATGCCATTACACGCGAGTAACGGAGTAATAGGCGGTAATGGCGCTGTTGATTCGTTAGCGATGGCGGCCATTGCAGAGGTGCCCCTAAGGCGCCGGCCTAGGCCTGGACGGGCATAAAGCGATGTGCGCAAACCACGACTAAAAAGCTGCTGGGGGCATTTCAGATGCCGCATCCTCCCCACACAGACCCCCAAAAGGGCCCCGAGACTTGTCAGCTGCTGCTACGTTGAGTCTCTGGGCATCGCCATCTCGGCGAGACTGCATGGGCCGCATTGGGAAGCGTCTTTGGTTGATGCTACCGTCCATCCCAAGACAGCATCGCTCCCCGCATTTGCGTTGCGGGACGGTGAGACGACAGAATACTGGACAAGTAGCATCGTGAGAGAGCCGCCTAGTACGTAATTGCATGGATATAGGTAGGTAGATACAGAGTTTCACTGTGAGTAGAAGTAGAATTAGCTCAACAATTGCCAGGGAGCTCTTAGGCAACGAGTAATGAGCAGCAAGGGAGTCCTTGCCATGCCATGCATGCTGTGGATCTGGCGTCAAGGGACTCCGTAACTTGATTCAACTCAAATCAAGTCGAAAACAGCATTCCGTATCAATGACAACATACGGCAGGGTAGCTTCGATAGCGCCATCAGTAACGGCAAGCTTTTGGCATATAGTTTCTGGGGAGTGCGCCAGATAGTTCCATATCATATATGCAGGCAACGAAAAACGATACGAAGGCGTAGCAAATAAAAAACCGTTTCTTCCCATGAGCCTGAATTATGGGACGGAGTTTCTTTTCGCACACCGCAGAGACCCTTACGGTGGTCACGCTGATGGCAGAAAAAACTGATCTAATCTAATCCATGGATTGGGTCCGTATCAAGTGCAAAGGTCCCCAGACCTTTTCTTCACCGTAAGTCTTCCCTCCGTCGCTGCAGACTTGCGTCTCCTCCCTACGTCCAGGTCCCCCCCTCCTCTCACACCGGTCTGCAACGATATATTATCCAGCGGTGCTATACTCGGGACAACATCCAAGATGCGCATCACTTGGCCGGTTTGCGCAAGACGCTGAGAGGTTACGGGCCGATGCCACTGGACGCTGTGCCCGCCAAATTGCCCCGAGCTGCCTCATCGCGGGGTACGTATCCACAGGGATGGAGCAGTCTGTAACTGTGCCAAGGGATGGTTGAACGATTCAGCCACTTTGATTTCGCTTCTTGTTTCTAGAAGGAAAACCAAAACCACAAGGAGAATTTATGCTAAGCTTTTGGGGCGTTGGGGCTTTGGGGTGTTGGGGCTTCGCTGAGGTTTGCTTCAACATCACAGATTGCGCCTCGTTAGCAGCAAACAATGCCGCAAAGGCTCAAGCCCAGATCTGGCACCCATCCATCCCTACGGTCCATCCCGGCTGACCTGGTGGTGGCGTCCAGCCAAGAGCGCTAGCGACAACGCTCCGAAGATGGCGCGCGGTCCCCGCGATATTGAATCCATCCAGAGGCCATTCTGCTCTATCCTCATCCGCTCTCGGTGAGTCCGCTAACACATGCTCCAACACATGCTCCAACACCGCCGCCTAGCTGCATCGGGCCATTCCTGTAGATGCCCGACAGCTGGCCGGTGAAAGGTGCGAGTCACGAAAAACATGCGCTGAGGCATTTGGAACGAGGCGAGACGAGGCGAGACGCTGTCATCAATGGGCGCATGCTATCCTGACATGCATGAAGCACGCAACGACCTACGGGGCATTCTATGGGGGGCACGGTTCTTGGGAGTTGGGAGTAGTAGTAGGTATTTGCCTCATCTGCATTATGCAAGAGGACGAGAAACAGGAGCAAAAAAGTGAAAAGTAAAAAGGAAAAAAGAAAATAAAAATGGAACAAAGGCAAACAAAAGTCATTGCACACAAAATATCCGGACTCTCGGCATTTCACCATCGTCAAAGCATCCCGCCACTGCCGAAGGACATGCCATTACATCGGAGGATTGTACCACAGACAAAAAAGGCAAACAAGGCTGTCCAGCCTGTTACACCGGACATGCATCGCATCCTTCGGACATCCAGCAGCCAACAGCAGGTGATATTCGTGATAGGCGGGCTCCAGCGGCGCCATCGGATGAAGCTCATGCACGTGTATAGCGAGTGCAGTCAACAGCAGCGAATCCTTGTCGGACAAATGTCAATCGAATCCCATACCACTAGCCAGCTGAGAATATTGTTAGTGGCGATTTAACAGATAACGAATAGCATCCAGCACCATGCAACTCCATCCGAGCGAATCAATTAATCATCCGTCTATCGGCTGCTTTGCACGGAATAAAAGAGTAGGTAATACCTAGTAGCCATCTATAATCCACGCCTCCATCTGCTTTTGCATGACCCCAATACTTGGCCCAGAGACTGTATCCCGTCAGATACTGTACTCTGACAGCTTGCAAGACAGACGGTGCCACCACACTCGCTTCTGCAAGCCCTACTTGCAGCTTAGCATCTGAATTACTCGCTGCCTAGATATTAAAGTAGCATCCCTACAACTAGTCTTAGCAGATGCCAGAGACAGTAGGTGTCATTCCTATTGTTACCCCTCACGTCAATGCCGCACTACCGTGGTGTGGCCCCGTCTCTCGATTCCCACATGCACGTCCCCAAGACAAGAGTGAGTGCCGCAGTTCGAGAACCAGCCCAACCCAGTTCTAGATCCCGAGGCAAGACGCAAAGCAGAGACGCTCGCTCGCCACGCTTTTGCCCAGACTAGGTTACAGGGCTTTATTTTGTTAGCGGGCAGGAAGCCGATCGGCAGCGCGTGGCGGGGCCTGAACATCTTTGCTACAAAAGGTTCGGAGGAGATGGCCCAGTCCGTGATAGCTGCCATCGCAGGCCTGTAAATCCATCTACACAGATATTGACTGGCTGGCACAGGGCCGGATTGCTCTGCGTAGACATGCGCCTGGAGTAAGCCCGTATGTCTCACAACAGAGAAGGAGTAAGAAAAGCAAAACTGTAGGATCGCCATTCTATCTCATTATAGGCAGCCCAGCCAGCGCAACGGCCTCGCCCTGCTGCTGACACGATGAAACAGCTTCATTACGTGTAAGCAGCAAAGCGCCGAGCGCGCCTTGACACACAGCTCGAGGTCAAGTGCCCAACATTTCCAATGCTCTGACATCACCAAAGCCCGTCATTATACCCTCTACAGTAGGTGACAGTCGCAGGGTGGTCCGAGAGCATTTGCCTAGCTACCGACTGCGTTAGACGCGAAAAGCCATTTTTCGCCCAGGATCATGACCTTGTATATTGCCTTTGCTTGATTTTCATGTTTTTTTAACATCGCCCGAATGACAGACAAGCTTTGTTCCGCCGATGCCAGGTTGCATCCATGGATAAACTCGTCCAAAACAAAAATTATGCCCGCCTGCCGTCTTAGTCCATCTCTCTTCTCTTTACTATTTTGTCATAGCCGGGGTCCAAATCGGGGCGGCTATATTGGCTGCATGGCCGACGGTAGAAAAGCCGCCTAGACCCTCTTTATCGTCATCTTTTGCAAGCTGGCCTTGTCAAAGAGAGGCAGCTACTTGTTACAGCAAGTCTCTCCCCTTTTTTGGTTCTTTTTGTTTGTTTCTTTTTTTTCCCCCACCGTTTTTTTTTTTTTTTTTTTTTTTTTTTTTCCCCCCCCGTTTTTTTTTTTTTTTTTTTTTTTTCTTTTTAATTCTTCCATCTTAGCCANTCAATTTCAATAATATTGAAGAGGTTGAGGTTGAGGTGGAATTGATGACCACCCTAAAGTAGGGTCCAAATCCCCCCCCCCCCCCTTTTTTTTTTTTTTTTTTTTTTTTTCTTTTTAATTCTTCCATCTTAGCCAAGAGATTCGACACCCCCCCCGTTTGTTTCGCCGATGAAACCACTTTGGGTGCTAAATTTAGCTGCATTGATTGATATGTGGCGATGGGCTGTTTGGACTTGGCTCTTCTGGTGAAACGTCGCAAAGCCCATCTTAACCTTTTAGCCCCGTACCGTGGTATCATCCTAAATGCATGCAATTAACATCCCATACATCCCGAGCTATGCTACCAGCCAATGGATATGCGGGGTGGTTTTAATATATCCAGACTTGTGGAAACGACAAGTTGTCTTCGCTGACCAAGTCGCTTTGAAAGCTGCGGTTGTATTGTCCATCTATGCTATGCTATGCGATGCTCTACAGACGTTCCATCCTTCTCCCCCAGTGAAACTCTTCTGTTTTCTATTATTTTCTTTTCTTGAAAACAAAGTGAAAAAGAGTAGCAACAAAAAAAAAAAAAAAGACATTCCATTGTTCGTGGTATAATCCGTATTCTAAAGTATAACCGATATAAATGCCAAATACTCCACCATCGCCCTTTAAATAACAGTAATCATCTTCTTCCATCTTCGTAGACGTTTTCTCCACAGCTCTCCCCTTCCTCTCATTACTCTCACAACACATAATTCGCCTCCCTCATCGCCCTCGATGATCCCGTCTTCAAAAACGACGCATGCTTCGGAAACGTTACCTTTGCCGTCTCCCACTTGTCCTTACCAGACATGCTGCCTCCTTCAATCAGCGGTTCGCAGTCTTCCTCTATCCTGTATCCTTCCTCTAGTTTCCAGACCGCCGCATCACTCGTCTTTTGGGCTGCGCGGCTGCCACAACACATTGTAAGCCACCTTTTGATGGACTGCATAAAGTCTGAGCGCCATGTTGTCGGTGGCCTGTGGGTGTAAAAGGGGGCAGGGGGAAACTTCTCAGGTTTTGAGGTGACTCGCATGCCTTTTGAATGGGGCATTTTATCTGTGGTTGGATGGATCGATATCGAAAAGGAGTGTTTTCCTAAAGTGAATGATAATGATAAATGTCTTCAAGAAGTAAGTGGTGATGAATAGGCGGATACAACGCAAGTACTATATCTCCCATCAAGAGAGGAAACAGAATAAGAGACCCTCATATGATGGGTATGAGGCTATATATAAAGGAATTGAAGCCTTGTTGACCAGCCCCTTATTTGCCTACTCAATAGCGCCGTACATCAATTGGCATGCATTCCACAACCCTCCTAGGCGACCGCCTCATCTCGCTTTGCAAAGTCTCACACGAGTGGGCCTCGTTCGTATCTGAGCGCAAGGGAGGCATTCAAAGCATGTGAGAAACAGCGGGCTTTTAGTCTTTAGTTAATTGATGTCTCACACATGTGATAAAGCTTCCATACCGTGCGATGTGGCGAACTCTGGTGACATATAACTCCATGGTTAAGTTATAAAGGGAGGCGCATAGTGAATCTACTATCATTTTCTAATTCTTCAAGTACAAAGGCTTCAATGGGGACGTCACTTCTGGATTTATGATATATAACCACTGTTAGTAATAGCTGTAGGAGTCGATAGTTGCACCTCACACTCTCAATTACTCAGTCTTAAAAACAACTACCTTAGTCATACTCTTCTGCCTCGACATCTTCTTCATCGTCGCCATCATGCGTAGCGAATGGAACAAAGCGAAAGTCCAAAAAGCTCCTTTTCCCTCCTTCTACATCAACCATAAATTGCAAGCTCAGGACGCCCTGGCTATCTCCTCGAAGACTGACTTTGCTTGCAATACGCATTGCCTCGCTGGCATGTCTGATGAAGTCAAACTTGTATGCTTGCGACCAGCGGTCGTTGATGCTGAAGGTTTCAAGGAGATCCTTTCCTCGTGCAAAGTCCACGCTAGAGCTGCCTATGTCTCCTGCACAGGATAGAGTCAAGAACGGCGAAGTCTTAGTGGCCGTTATAGTCAACTTGACCGGTCCCGCGGGTATGATTTCGGCGATGCAGTCAAACAAGGTGCGAGACGACATGATGATTTTGAATGTCAGGTCGTTACGATCAAACGGGATGTCTTCTGGCATTTCAGGCAGATAGGTTGTTAAGCCTGCGGTAGTCTTGGTGCCAGATTCTTCGAGGATAATTTTGAAAGGATCGCCTTCTTCGGCATATAACAAAGTGCAAGTTCCAGCTATGCCAAGAGTGTGGTTGCTAAACGCATTTGGCCTGTAGTTGCGAATGTTACTTCGGTACGGATCTTGGTCGGCCTTTTGAGCCCGAGCAGCCACATCCACCGATCCAAAGATTTGCAGTACTTCAAGAAATGTCGACAGTGGGATTTGGAAATTAGGATAGTCAGGAGTCTCGCCATCTTCTGAAGGGGGAAAATTCACAGTGTATGCAGAAAACAGAGCTTTGTCTAAAAATGCAACCCCTATACGTCCTGTTAGTATAACCAACTACACTCTCAAGACACAGCAATCGCACCTTGCATGACCCGTGCGTTGTCGGCCGCAAATCGGATCCCATCTTCGGTAATCTGGACGTGAACCCTTTGCGCAAAGTCTATACAACGAAGGAGTTGATATAGCGGCCGCGGAGACGTCGAGACAGCTCGAAAGAGAGGCTTCACTTCGGTGGCCATGTCGAAAAGTAGGGATTAGATGCTGGGGGAAAAAATAAAATGGAACAGATGAGAACAACTCTTATAATCGGTAAAAAAAAAATTGAGAAAACAGCACAAGACACAATAACTCGCTCTAAAGCACCCTTTTTGAGTGCCTTTGCCAACTAGAATACAATGGCTACCTCAGACATAAACTCCGACCGCACAGAACATATAAACGGTTCCAAAGCTGTTTCTTGTTAGTACTCAATTGACAATCAACGAATATCAGGGGCCATCATACGCAATTGCTAGAGAAGCTGGCACGCCAAGTGCAATGACGCTGAGCAATGAACGATCTATCACGGCAGATGATTAGACACATATCTCAGTTTTTCAGGTTCATTAAGAGCTTACTTAGAGCAAAGACACCGGTAATTGCCAGGCTCAGTGTGAGAAGAACAAAGGCGATGGTGAATTGGCTTTCCTTGCCAACAACAGGGAAGAATGGACTGCCAGCAGCAGCTTGCCAGACTTGATGCAATGAGGAATCCATGTGCTGTACGTTGAAGAAGGAGTGATTGGGGCTCCGGGCTGCTTCTCACGAATGATTGCAGAGGGGAACTGGATGCAATCGGGTCTCGTTGACGAATTGCTGCCAGCTAATCGCGCGGTGGTTGCGAGACTGATGGAGCTTGAGAGAGCTTGTCCAATGCACGAAGCTGTTCATGTTTGATATCTGGCCGAATGCCAATGTGGCTTAGCGCGATTCGCGGAGGCCTGGGCTGGGATGATGTAAGCAGGATATGGGGTACCAGGGAAGTCGAATCCCTTGAGCAGAGATGTAATCAAACAATTAATCAGAAAGATCATTTTGTAATAAAATATTACACTCTTTAATAGCTCACTTAGTTCCAACAATGCTATTATTATACCTATTACGTCAATATCGTAGTTACCATACATTCTATCCTATCCACCAGCAAAGTACGGAGTATTAGGTAAACATATAAACAGGTACGGTACTCCATGGTTTCCACTGCGGCTCTCGCCTTACCTAAGCAGCTGCAAGACGCTTGGACCATGGCCCTTCAAAGCCGCGAGCGTCACACAGGCTCCGTACCTGTATCTGCATACCATCTTCAACTTCCCCATATTCCCCAACAAGCGTCTCGCGTCGAGCAGCCTCCCGGGGCTGAGCCGCGCTGCGCACATCGACAACATGGCTGACATCAAAGAAGAAGGTGAGGCGATTCACGTGCTGCCTGTCCGCGCATTCGTCGCATTACTAACGCCCCCGTTCAGGTGGCAAGCGCAAAGCTGAGGACGAACCCTCGTCTCCCGCCGCATCTAAGCGAGTCAAGCAAGATGAAGACAGCGTCGAAGAAGAAGTAGAGGAGAAGCCCACCGAATTGAAGCTGATCCCGTTTCCTGAAAAGGTATGCGATACCTCCCATAAGCTCATGCTCACCATACATAAGCTACCTTGTACCTTGCTTTCGAAATGCTCATCTTCTCTAGCCCGCCGTCCTCGAAGAGCGCAATGGCGAAATCGAATTTCGCGTGGTCAACAACGATAACGAGCGCGAGTCACTCATCATCCTCACCGGCCTCAAGTGCATCTTCCAGAAACAGCTCCCCAAAATGCCCAAGGACTACATCGCGCGACTCGTCTACGATCGAACCCATTTGTCCATTGCCATCGTCAAGAAGCCCCTCGAAGTCGTGGGCGGCATCACATATCGACCCTTCAAGGGCCGTCAGTTCGCCGAAATCGTCTTTTGCGCCATCAGCTCCGATCAGCAAGTCAAAGGATACGGTGCGCATCTCATGTCCCACTTGAAAGACTACGTCAAGGCCACAAGCGATGTCATGCACTTCCTGACGTATGCCGACAATTATGCCATTGGTTATTTCAAGAAACAAGGCTTCACCAAGGAAATCACTCTCCCCAAGCACGTGTGGATGGGATACATCAAAGATTACGAGGGCGGAACCATCATGCAGTGCTCCATGTTGCCGCGCATTCGATATCTGGAAATGGGCCGCATGCTCCTTAAGCAGAAGGAATGCGTCCAGGCCAAGATTCGAGCCTACTCCAAGTCTCACAACATCCACCCGCCACCAAAGGAGTGGAAGAATGGCATCCGCGAGATTAATCCCCTCGACATCCCCGCTATCCGGGCCTCCGGATGGTCCCCCGATATGGACGAACTTGCTCGCCAGCCACGCCACGGGCCCAACTACAACCAACTTCTCCACCTGCTCAATGACCTCCAAAACCACAACTCCGCATGGCCGTTCCTTGTCCCGGTTAATAGAGATGATGTGGCGGACTATTACGACGTGATTAAGGAGCCCATGGATCTCAGCACCATGGAGAGCAAGCTCGAAGCAGACCAATATGGCACTCCCGAGGATTTCATCAAAGATGCCAAGCTCATCTTTGACAACTGCCGCAAATACAACAACGAAAGCACGCCCTACGCCAAATCTGCCAATAAACTCGAACGATTCATGTGGCAGCAGATCAAAGCCGTGCCTGAATGGTCGCATCTCGAGCCGGAGAAATAGAATTTCTCCAAAGACACGAAAAAGGCTGCACGGCGAGGCTCTTCATTTACAACATAGCCAGGGTATACATATATTCTAGCTCTTGTTGGCTTTTTATCATATTTTACGATTAATACGCATCAGAAGGGAGTTGTTGGAAAATCGGCGTTTTCAAAAGATTGTGATTTTACAAGTCTTGGTGGCGGCGTCACTTTTGGTTTTTTGTTGTTCGTGAGCTTTAAAGAGTAATGGCGTTTTGGTGTAGCAGAGGAGTCGAATACCGGCACCGACTTTTTTGTATTTGGGAATACATGCAATGTATCTCGGTACGCAATGTCAGAAGGCGGGCTCTTCAATTGTAGAAATCTCGTTTATAGTTTATAAGACGCAATTCGTGATTTACATTTCACCTGGCAGTTGGGTAGTAGCACTGCATTGCATTAATATGGGACGAAGCTCTTTTAAACTGATAAACGAGAAGAGACGGACACATTCCGGATGTGTTCATACGTCTCGTCTCATTGTTATTGTATCATCTATCTATGGTGTTCACCTCTCATCAAATCTTTTTCTGTGAATTTCAATGTTTAAATCAGCTCTCAGAGCGAATAATCTTCCTCTTTCTCATCCTCCTCGCTTGGAGCTAGAGACCAACATTTTCGTTTCCATTCGAATCCACAGAGATAGCATAAAAGATTCGAACAAACAAGTCTCACAATTTCTTCATTCTCTCTTCGGTATACGCATCTACCGGTTCCGGGGTGAGACTTTGAGAGGGAAAAAGAAGAGCAGGGGGGGAAATAAAACAGGTCTCTCAAGTTAACAGAAAGAAAAGCATAAAAGAGTAAGAAAGTGAGGGAAATAGATCCATTAAAACCGCGCTTGCCCGCCTAAACTCCGATCCATATAGCCGGTGGATGTAACAAAAATGAAATTGCGAGTAGAAATTTCCCGCATGTTTGACAATCTGCGAACCATTTGCGCAAAGTCCACCCTAAGAAAATAAAGGGAATGGGGGAAAATAACAGGAACATCTATCTATAGTGATTTTGGGGCTTCTAAGAATCTGGAGATGAAGGAAAATAGAAAAATAGGAGCCGGTCAGTGGCAAATATATGCTGATAAAGGAGACTCGTAAAAAGAAAAAGAATCACTTGAAATGATCCATTGGGTTATTTTCGATTTCTTTGCGCTCCTTAGGTTTGAGTGCCGTTCTGGTTGGTGGCAGGATCTCCTGCTGGCAGTCGGAGATCTGAATAAGTGCGTCGAATCCAGGGTGGTGGCAAACGGCCAGGGGTCGACTGCAGTGTTGATCGCGTTGCCGAAGTCATAATGGGCTCGTTGCGGGAGGAATTGTCGTTGCCGACTGTGCGCCGAAGCAAAGGCTGGAGGAACTCGGGAATCTCTGACCACTGACCAGAGCGCGCCATATGGAGCATGCCATCAGGGAGGAGGCTGGCGGCCACGGGGTTGGGCGAGCGAGCCTGGCCCAGCATCTCCTCGGTCATCCTCTCCGTAAGAAGTGCCAGCTCGCCGCTCTCAATCGCATTCTTAAGCCACTGCTCCCATTCCTCGTCCAGGACGACAGATGTGTCGCCGGCCTCGCGCCTGGCTGCCTGCGCACGCAGATGCTGGTTCAGCGAAACGCCAACGCTCGCAAGTTCTTCGTCGCTCTCTTCCGCCTCCATGTTTTCGTCATCGTCCAGGCTTGAAATGTCAATGGTGTGTATTCTGACAGATCGGCCTTGGTGGGCAGATGCCCGACTACCAGGCTCTGTCCAGTCGGGGAATCCATCGGCCGCGGTGTCTCTGATGACGATCCCTTGCTCTTTCTCGAACTTGTCTTTAGCCCACTTGGTTCCCTCCCATTTCGTGAGACTAGAAATCTCGGCGTGCGTGAGGCCCAGGCCGTCGAAAGCCCTGAAGAGTCGGCGATGCCATGACCAACGGCTGAGTCGGATGCGGTGAGTCGGATGAGTGTAATCCAGTCCGGGATACTTGGCTTCCTGCGTCTCAAGATGGCCGTAAAAGGCGTGGGTCTCCTGACGAACTTCGGGAATCAGGCTGCGCTGGAGTAGAGCCTGGAAGTCCTGGGGGTCGAACGTCTTGGGCTTGGGAAACATGTACTCGTATACGAGCGCTTCGGTAGATCGGCCTCTCATGGCTACGGCGGTTGATAGATGATACGGTGAACCTAACAAGATTGAAATGCGGAGGCCTGGATCGAGGTTTGCAAAAATGACGGGAGCGTCACTAGGTCGTCTCAGGGCGGCAGTGACAAAGCGGCTGGTCGTGCTAGCGGAAAGCCGTCGTTGGAGAGTGGACAGAAGCGTTGGTTGAGTGACGACGTCGGGAGGCCTGCCAAAGGGGATGAGAAAAAGTTGAGGCCCGTCGATGTCGTCGTGTCTTGTACGAGGGAATTCAGCAAAAGTTTCGGCAGCGAAAGTCCAGGGTTCAAGAGGCAGCTGTCTCGGAAACCCGGTGGGTGGATTCGGGCTATCCTGGCTAAAAGTTTGTGCTAGGAATGAAGACAATGCCTCCCCCAAATTATTTTTTTTTGTCCCTTATGCCGGGGAGAGTCCGAGAGAGTGGCCGTGCACAGCACAAAGAAGAGGAGGCAGAAGCTTGCACTCGGTTCACGCGGAGAAGACGCAATGGACGTTGCACAGCTGGAGACGTCGTCGTCGTCCGTCAGCGCCGTATCACGGCCGAGCAAGGCAATACGAAGTGTGTATGGCGAATGGTCACTGCTGCCCAGGTAGGCAATGAACGAGTGAGTGCGACCCTACTTGTGCATGGACAGGTGGTTGAGTGCCACCTCGTGCAGGGGAACGCAAGAGAAGACCGGGGAAGCACAGGTTGATGCCGATTCTGTATCGTAAGCCTGGCACGGTGAGATGGAACCCGGCTCGGGGCTTGGCTCGAAGCAGCAGATTTTGATCGTTGACGGATGTGAGATGGGCCGATGGATGATTGGGCCGCGCACATGGAAAGAGGGTATGATGACCGCTGCGACAAGCATGGCGCTGGTGCTAGTACCTCTAGCAGTGCTGCTGAGCTGCAGGGAGGAATCTTCAGTGATGCGACCCCTGTAGCACGCTGCAGTGGAGAAGACGCGACCTACCACTTACAGTATGTTCCCGATTTCAGCTCTTCATTATCGGAGGTTTTCTGGGGCGCAGAACACAGCAGCGCCAGTTGGTGTTTGCAGGCAGCTTGTCCAAAACCAATATCCTGTAGTATATGCTGCTGGCTATCCGTGAGGATTGTTCCCCAAAGACACGCACGTCATGATGGAGAATGCATGTATGCATCATCCATACATGTGGAGATTGGTGCCTGACGGGTTGTTCGTCATAGTATAATGAAAACATCGGTGTTTAATAACCAGGTACGTGAAAGCAGCACCAGCTGGTAAGGAGCCACGCAATAAGCGAAGTCGGCACTGTTAGTCATATGTACTTTGACGAAGTTGTTTTGAATTCTGATGTGATTAATATCTGCCTTTATGATGGTGTTTTGCATCTTATATGCATGTAGTTGAGAGAGGTCCATACATACCTACTTTTGCTGCACGTAGACACAACGCCATTTAACGCTGATTACAACGTATTTCCTCGACATCTAGACTACAGACTTTTACGCGAATTCTTCCACTATTTACTACAATCAGTCAAGAGATTACCAAGGTAATTAGAGAATCAGTTTATACATACTATATATAAAAACAAAGACCCACAGTCTGACTTTTCAAAGGAATACGTTCGTGCAAAAGTCCATGCGTATGCCGAATATGGAGCATCGTTGGTGGTGACTCACCAGAGCAGTCCCGTATCCATCGTATATGTAGGCGTCTCTATATGTATAAAACAGCTACGCCGCGAGAGTGTATCATGGCGACGTCCTGCCAGCTTCTAATCAAGTAGATTTGAAAAGCCCGACGGCCTTTCTAAATATTTCGTGCCAAAGACCAAAGAGCAAAGAGCTAACATTATCTCAACGTGGCCGCCGCACTGAAAATTGTCATTGTCAAAATCCACAACTTACACATCTATTAGCGACTGAGTCTGCAAACAGAAACTCAGCTTACGAAGAAAAAGACAACCAACTATATACTATAAGATTAATACCACTTCTGTTAAGCATCACAATGGAGTACACAGAGACGATCAAAGTTCGCACAACGCTGCCAGTCCTCCCACCCATCACCGCACGAGATGAAATACTCACTCCACGTCTCCTGATCCGCGCACCACGCCTCTCCGACGTCCCTGCTCTACACTTACTTCGCACCGAGCATGAAGTCATGAAGCACTCCCTAAAGGGCGTCGACAAGACCCTGGAAGACACCATCCGGAGCTTGGACGAAGCCTTTCCTCCCAACGACACCAGCAACTACCACTTCCTCATCTTTGAGCGGGACACGGGCGAGTTGGTCGGCAAAGGCGGCGTGCACAACCTCCTAAGCAGGCGCTTCGGGTGGCCAGAATTCGGCTACTCTTTCAAGCAGGCGGCTTGGGGGAAAGGATACGCGACCGAGTTCGTGAACGGGTTCCTCGAGGGCTGGTGGAGCTTGCCTCGCAAAGAGATTGAGATTGATGTTGATCCAAAGACCGTAGACGCTGAGGCCGGCAGCATCCCCACAGTCGTCGAGCTCCTCACGGCTATAGCAGATGTCAAGAATGTAGGGAGCGTCAGGGTGCTGGAGAAGACCAAATTCAACAAATTCACGTTGTGGACGGGGATAGACAATCGCGAGGCTTCCAAGGGCCAGGATGTCACCGTGGCGGGATTCTTAATGGCGGCCCCATCGAAGGAAAGCAGCTGAGTTTCTCACTGTATTTTGCTGTAATTTTTTTTTTTGTTATTGTTCTTGTTATGGCGCACACACAATACCAATTTAACATAGACGCGCGACTATCAACATTTACCTTTTAACAAGGATAGATTGGTGGATAGATAGATTTTGCACAAATAAACATCACACTTGACAGCCCATGACTCTTAAACATCCTCACGCGAAACCATTAAAGTGGTTGCGCGAAATCACGTGCCCCATATATTTTTGCCCACTCAAGCTCTTTAGTAACTAGTACGACGCGTCCAGCGCGTTCACTTACAGACGTCAACACCCCTCCATTGCCCTCTCTTCCTCTCTTTTTTTATCTTCTCTGGCTTTCTTTTTGTAACATTGCCTCTGTTTTTCATTCCCCTTCATTCCCACTCACACACAGCCTCAGAAACAAACAATGGGGTCCACACCAGTACACGAAGAGCACCAATACCTCAACCTGGTCCGCGAGATCCTGGACCAGGGTGAGCGAAGACCCGATCGGTAAGACAGCCCAGCCCAGCACAGCGGTAGCGAACCACCACCATGCCACCTTAAAATAAAATATACTGATAAGCCATTTTTTCTTTTTCGCACACTTACAGCACCGGCACCGGTACCCTGTCCATTTTCGCACCCCCAAGCTTCAAATTCCAGCTCAACGACAACGGCCGCCCCATCCTCCCCCTGCTCACCACCAAGCGAGTCTTCCTCCGCGCCGTCATTGCCGAACTCCTCTGGTTCATCGAGGGCAACACCTCCTCCACCGCCCTCAGCGACATCAACGTCAAGATCTGGGACGGCAACGGATCCCGCGAGTTCCTCGACAGCGTCGGGCTCACTCATCGTGAGGCCGGCGACCTGGGTCCCGTCTACGGCTTCCAGTGGCGCCACTTTGGCGCCGAATATGTCGACGCAAAGACCGACTATACCGGCAAGGGCGTCGACCAGCTGGCCGAGATCATTCACAAGCTCCGCAACAACCCTTACGACCGCAGAATGATCCTCAGCGCATGGAACCCCAAAGACTTTAAGAGCATGGCCCTGCCGCCCTGCCACATGTTTGCCCAGTTCTACGTCTCCTACCCCGGGCGAGGTCGGGGACAGGGAGCCGAAGAGCCAACAGAGGAGAACAAGCCCAAGGGTCACCTCCACTGCCAGCTATACCAGCGATCCTGCGACATGGGCCTCGGTATTCCGTTCAACATTGCCAGCTACGCATTGCTGACACATATGCTCGCTCACGTTTGCGATCTTGTCCCGGGAACCTTTACCCACGTCATGGGAGACGCACACGTCTACATTGATCACATTGATGCCCTTCGAACACAGCTAGAGCGTGAGCCGCGACCCTTCCCCGAGCTGGAAATCACACGGGAAAAGGGCGGCAGCATCGACGGCTGGAAAGTAGAAGACTTTGTGGTCAAGGGATACGAACCCCATAAATCAATTCCTATGAACATGTCTGTCTAGATAATGGTACAGCAATAATTTTGATATCAAAAGAAACAAATGGAGGAAAAAAAAAAGAAAGAGAGTAATGGAAAATGAAAGACCGAAATAAAACTGGGCACGTTGGTTTTGAATGGCGGAGGCCAATCACAAGTGCCCCCCAGATACGCCCCCCCGATACCAATCGCTTTGCTATGTCCTCAGATATTGCTGCATAGACGCCGAGTATGCATTATCAGACATTGCACTTTTCCTCCCCTGAGAGAGGTACCTGGGTATCGGAACTTCTTAGAATCGCTCTCCTTATATAGAGCCCGCATAGAAAGATACATATCTGAGCGTTGATCGCTGTGTTTATATGAGCAACAATATCTTCTTTGAACAAAATAACAGAAATATTTCCAATCGCTAAAACTCCTCCAAATGGCTTAATGTCTTCATCACGTCATCATAAATCATGAGCACTAGTTTTTCTCTTTCAAGTGTAAGCCGACTCCTGGTATCGCCTGTTCGGTATGCCTGGATTTGGTATGTCATCCTCCATGGATCGTCTATCCCATTTTCTTTCTCCCCTGATGTGATCCCTATCTCGCACATCCCATCCTGCGTCCCGACGTCTCTCTGGGTCGGTGTGGCTGCTAGTCCGGCGCTGTGAATCTGTTCGGTGTACATGCTGCCGCTCTCTATCCTGGTCATCTGCGCGGTACGAGCGTTCTCGCTGCTGGCGTAATCTTTGACGATGGCGGACTTCCTCTTCGCTGGACCCTTCTGATACGCCATCGGAAAGGTCTGAATGGTTCTGATTTAGGCGTGATGGAGGTATGCTCTCGCGACTTCTACGCACGCGGATGGGGTTGTTGACGGAGCTCTGTCTTGAGCTAGCTCGGCTTTGGTTACCTGGGAAAATGTTGGAAACGGTTTCGGTCAACTTTTCTCTGAGGGAGCCGAGGGGACTACCTCTTCTTCTTGCTTCCTCAGCAGCTCGACTATCGCTTCGATGTGTCCGGAAAGAAGGGACGCTGGAGCCCGACGACGGCGGTGGAGGGCCAGATGACGGCGGGACGACTCTACGAACGCTTGCATGAGGAGAACCAGTTCGTTGTCGTCGTCTAGCCCTCATGTGCATAGTGTTGTCTTCAGATTCGTCACCTGACGAGTCAGATGTACGCTGCAGGTGGCTATGCCGGCGACCCTGTGAAGGTCGACTGGGCGTCGTTCGAGTGGAATCCGGGTTGAGATATGTCCCAGAATAGCTATGCCGGATGGAATCGGGGTTGGGCTGGCGGCTGCCAGAATAGTCAGAAAAACTTCGACGCCTTCCGGCATCATCGGCCGGTCTCTGGCGACGAGGCCTTTCCGGCGAACGCATAGGAGGCCTTTGGCCAAAACTGGGCCCATATCTGTCGCTAACATGGACGTAGGCAGCTCTCGGCCGAGGGGGGGAGGTCGCACGGAATGGGTCCGATGGATAGAAACGGTTTGTTGAATGAAAAGGGTCCGGTGGGTGAAAGTAGGCAAACTTGGGCGCGGCTGGTTCCGGAGACGGTTCGGGCTTCGGTGCGGAGCTGGGGCCTGGCGTGCTTGCATTCTCTTCCTCTCTGACAGCATCGTCACGCATCTTATCGGCGCAAGTCTTGTGCCAGCGGTCGACTTCCTGATCTGGTTGCGAGGGAAAGACGTTGGCGGGGAGGTCGGGCGGGAAGACTTGGCCCGTCTCGGGATGTCGCAGGTTCCAATGTTGAACAGCATATTGAAGAAACGGAACATGCTCTTCAGGCCCGAGAAGGACCTCTACCGCTTCCCATCGAGAGAAGCCCCGAGGCGTCAGGGCGGGAATAGAAGGGGGATCGTAGTCATTCTCGGTGGGTTGCAAGCTATGCTGGCAGCCAGTCACATGCCACATGTAAGAGATGGTCGAGTGAGGCGTCTCGAGGAATAAGGCTGCGATTCCGAGGTTAACATAAGAAGGGAAGACCCTTGTTGTTCGCATGCCACTAGCTTACAGTCATAGTCACCGCCGACGGCTTTGTAAAACGCGGCGAGTTTCTTGGGGGTGAGATGTTGATCATTTGGGTCGCCAAGCTCAGTTACCTGTGGTCAAATCTGTTAGTCACCAGCCATTTTGCCTCGTTGTTGCTGCCAGGCCACATCTGAAGACATACGATAAAGCGCGCGATTGCTCTCAGCAGCGCATCAAACTGCTTCGTCGGGCTCCTGTCCGTTTCGAACATGTAGGCGTACTTGATGGCCTCGGGTGGCGTAGAGCCATTAGATCGAGGGGCGGCCATTCTGGACGGCGACGGGTAGCGAATAAGTCTGGCATCCAAGACGGTTTGTGGGCGTTTTTCCAGTAATAAAGGAAGCAGAAAAAATAAAGGCGCTCGAGGTAAATGGAGGCTGCGCGGGCGGCGAAGGGAATTGATGTCACTAGCTGCGGCAGGGCCCGGGCCTGGAGGCTGGAGTCGGAATGGGGTGGGCGTTGGTTCAAGCGTTTAAAATGGCACGACGGGCGAGCTGTGCGCCACACCAAAGGGCGAGACAAGGAAGAAAGAGAGAGTATGCGACAAAGACGGTTCGGCTATTGCTGTATCGAATCTGATGGGCCGTGGAGAAGAGGAGGGAAGAAAGAGAGGCCCGGCCATTGGATTCCACACAGACTGGCCGATGGCTTTCGATGCTGGCCGCGCCCGTCTTTGCTTGCGATCAATCATGGATCATGCTGCAAGGTCAGGGCTCCAGCCTGGTTGAAGTGACCAAACACGATGGCGCAAACGGCCCCTCACGGGCTGACACGTGCGTCCTGGCTGCAGCCTTGAAGCGTGGCTGGAGGCCGGCGGGCGATGGCCAGAGGATGATGGGTGGAGAGATGGAGCCTGGCCTTGCGGGCCGTCTCTGCCTTGGCTGGCGCTGGGGCTGGCTGGGCTAGGCTAGGCGTCTCTTGCCAGCAGTTTTCTTTGTGCCGGTGCAACGACACTAGTGCTTGCGTTTGCTGTGCCCGTGCATGCATATGCTGTACAGATGTCGAAAGGAAGAGCAAAGAAAGAGGATGGAGCCGATTGATGATGTCATAGACAAAGGGAGGGCACAGTCGTAACAAGAGAGCTCTGGATACGCCAAGATTGCCAGTCAGCAAGCGAGGAATGATAAAGTACTCCTCGTGTATCAAGCTATAACAAAAGCGAGTTTTGATTCACTTTTCTTTCTTTCTTTTGTTTTTTCGGCAATATTAGCAGCTTATAACTTGCTTCATTTTTGTTCGCTTACGGTTCATTAATGTAGTTGACACCTTTCATTCCACAACAAATTTGATTTACTTTATTTTACTTATTTGGTTGTATCATGACTTACTTTCTCAATCTACAAGCTCGGTTATAGTAGCCTCTTTTTTACTTCAACGATCTTTTTCTTTCCTTTTAAACAGAAAGCTTAGCTGTGGTCAGTTTGTCAACAGAGGCTTTGTAAGGCTTCAGCTTGTCCTCCGCAATCTTAACAAATCTCTCCACAATCTCAGTGCTACGACCGATGTAAAGCCCGGCTTGCAGCATGTTATCAAGCTCGCCCCAAACTGGCTTGAAGAATTCCGTCTTCTTTATCCGTTCAACGAGATCATTCGGCTTACCCTAAGATGGAAATATGATTAGAATCTTCATTGCGGTTGTATATCCGCCATCCAGGGAGGAAAAGGATTGCATACCTCGTGCTTGACAACGTAACCCGCTTGGTGGGAGAGGACGCGAATCTGCTCGTGCGCTCTGATCTAATTAGCATCCTAGCTCGACAGTATAGTCTCCGGTAATCACTTACTCCTGTCTCGATTCTCCCTTGGCAACCAACTTCATGATGATCTGGAAAAAATGAGCTTAACCACATAATGGGATGCGAATCGAATGGCTTACGCTCTCAGTAATCATGAACGGAAGTTCCTCCTGGACGCGGCTTCGAATACGCGAAGGGTATACAACCAGTCCGTCCGTAACATTATCCATGCTAAGAAGGATAGCATCGGCTAGAAGGAACATCTTTTTTCCCCAGCCTGTTAGTTGAAATCCCTAGGTTGAAAAGAATCATTGCCTACCTCAGGTATATCGATACCTATGCATGTTAGCATCAAATCTTGATAGAGCGATAGAATCAAACTTACGACGAATGGCGCTATCATCGAGAGTTCTTTCCATCTTTGGAGAAAGTGTCAATTAAGTAGAGAATGTTAAGAAATGCATGAGTTACATACCCTGCAAAATTGTCAGTCAGATCTAATCTCGTTTATACGCAGACTTCCCCTATCGTCAGAGACTTACCATTGGTTCGCAAAGGTGTTAGCAAAGTTAAGGGGCTTAGATGAAAGCTCTCTGGCAAGACTGCAAATTCTTTCAGAGCGCATCTGGGTTTGGCAAGGGAGGTTAATATAATTAGTTATATATGAGAGAAAGCAGGGGACAAACCGGGTTTCTCTTGTAAGCCTGTTTGAATGACAGTTAGATGAGCATATTCAATTAGGACTGGGAGGTTAACAGAGAGTGTACGAACCATGGCCGATGAACCAATCTGACCAGCCTCGAATGGCTCTTCGATTTCCTTCCAGTTTTGAAGCAACCTAATGTCACCACAAATCTTCTGAGCAGTCGAACCGAGCCCAGCAACAGCATTGGCTACCATCAAATCGACTTTGCGTGTGCTGTATTATGACCTTAGCTCAACTCATTGCGAATGTCGAGTGTTGGCAGGGAAGACCTACTATGTTTGCGATGATACGGGCTAGGAGTTGATTGGTGTTAGCCGCTTGAATGATAGTTATTTGACCCGTACTATGAACTCACGTAGCAGTCCTTGAAACCAGCCTTCTGGCAGAGTAGCACATTGAGCTCGTCGCACTTGGCGTGGTCACCACCAAAGCTATAAATAAGCGTAAGTATAAGAGACTTAATCATCGAAAAGGACACCTTACATCTCGAGAAAGGAGGCTTGTGTTCCAGTTGTTCCTAATTTCATCAGTCCAGAAGTCTTTTGATGAGTTTGGGCATGCATACCTTGGGCACCTCGGAACTTGAGGCTGTCCCGAACTTGCTCGATATTTTCGAGGTCAAACTGTGGATTTTGGGTGAGAAGCTGTGGGCGTACTTGGGCAAAATAGACATACCATCAGGTCCTGAGCCCACTGAGAAGCTACTTCGTGTTAGTACTGCGTACCTATAATATCGTCATGGCTCAATATACCTCTCTTGCCTACAGTCTGAACTGCCAGATGTTAGTATTTCTTTTTTTTTTTTCCAAGGTGAAAATAAACTAACGTTGAGCAGCCTGGAGATGAGTCCAACTGAGGGTAGGCTCGGCTATAATAGGAGAGTGTTAGCAGCTGCCGGTGTATATGTTTAGTTGCAATAGCCAACTAACCCTTCCACTCCGAAGCAAACTTGATCAAGTTGGTCAACACCTTTGCAATTTTGACCAACAGCTGATCCATAGCATCTCGCATGAGAATCAGCTCTGCATTGTCCGTAACTACGAGGCTGTTAGCTCCCTAGGCTAAAGGCGACTCCGGCTCTACCAACCGAAACAGCTTGTTGCTCCATAATGGATAATGCCAGCAGCAGAAGGGGCAACAGTGCCAAAGGCGTGGACATGCTAGCACCGTGTTAACATCGATTTGTATGCAGGAGATACTTGCGGTTGCTACTCACAGCCATCACATCCTAAAGAAGAATTAATACTTTTGTGACAGTAATAATTGTATTTAATCTAGATAGACCGGATATCCTTACATGTCTGCGCACCTTCTCCTCGATGCGCGCAATTTCAAAGTCTTCGTCAGTCACAGTGAGATGAGCCTCCATCTCTTCCAGAGCCTTGGCAGTAATGGTCTCGATTCCAAGCTCTCTCTCACTCTGCGCAAGATAGAGCCATAATTTACGCCAAGTTGAGTGACGTGAGCGGCGGCTGAAGAGCTGGGACATTTCAGGGCTGCAGTAGCGCCCAGTCAAGGACGTCTGGTAGATGTCGAATTCGCCCATCTTGCTCTGATTGTAAGGATCGGTGGTTTGCTGGGAATTGACGAGATTGGCAGGGATCTCGAGAACAAAAAGATTGATTGAGCTGATCAGAGTTTTGCGTACCCTAGCCCGATAGCGGTGGTTTGACGTAGGTGCTATCTAAGGTACTTATTTGTGGGGCCTACTATATACTTTTTGTCTTTTTGTTTCCGGTATATTTTCGCTTTTTGCACCTGTGCCAGTACCTAGTAACAGATTTATGGGATGATTTCCTAGGAAAATTGAGATTCCCATCACGTGAAATCTGGCACTCTAATGCCCAATCGCGTGTTGGGTGTATAAACATGGACATCGTATCCTGTTGTTACGGAGTACTGCTCATGTGAATGCACTCCAGGCTCGACTCCCCGCAGCAAATACGAAATCTGCCAGCCATTCTTCGAATGCATAGAATATATTGCTCTTGACAGTTCTTGCAATTGCCTACGCAGCTCTTTTCGTGACCCCCGGAGGCTTTGTTTCTTGATGAAGGGTTGCCGCACCGAGAACAGTTGTAAACTTGCCGAGGGGCTGAATTCCAGGGCGAAGTTGAGCTGTCAGTAACAACACCGCTGCTAACTCGCTAGCATCCGAGTCCCACTTATTGCTTGTCCAGCGAAGTGTGTAAGCTATTCATATGACGTTGGAAAAGGCGTCATTATGCAGAAGAATACTAGAGTTATATAGAAATGAATATCAATCATTAATAAAAAAATTTAATATGTAATACTTACATAGAGCAATATTACAACGAGGGGCAACATAAAACCCCTTCGAAAGAGGGCTCCAAGCAACATCCTTCAGTGAGCTCCACTACGGGACGAGGCTGAACGAGGCGCATTCCTTGCCCAGAAATTTCAAATTATAGTGGAATCAGACCACGTTTTCTCCTTCATCCCCCCCAGCCAATCCTCCTCAGCCTCATCGCAAACCGCAGCCATGGACACCGTCCGGTCTCTCGTCCAGCCCATCACGCACAACCTGCCAGCTCCCATCCGGGACCTCGGCGTCTCCATCGTCGGCGAGACCTGCTACAAGGCGCTGCTGCTCGACGTCGACGTCGAAAACACCGAGTGCATCAAGCTCGCCGTCAGCAAGGGGCTGGGCATTGGCATCGTCGGCGCCTCGGCCGTTGTCAAGGTCCCGCAGATCCTCAAGCTGCTCAAGTCAAAGTCCGCCGAGGGCGTGTCGTTCCTGTCGTACCTGCTTGAGACGAGCGCGTACCTCATCTCGCTGGCGTACAACGTGCGCAATGGCTTCCCCTTTAGCACCTTTGGCGAGACCGCCTTCATCATGGGCCAGAACGTCGTCATCTCCATCCTCGTCCTGAACTACGGCGGCCGGCCTGCCATGGCGGCTCTGTTTGTTGCCGCGCTGGCCATTGGTGCCGCCGCGCTGTTTGCCGAAAATGTGGTGGACATGCAGGCTCTGAGCTACCTTCAAGCTGGCGCTGGTGTTCTTGGTGTTGCTAGCAAGGTTCCTCAGATCCTGGCCATCTGGCAGGAGGGTGGCACCGGCCAGCTCAGTGCTTTTGCGGTTCGTGTTTCTCCATCTACTCATAGGAATAGCATCATAGCTAACGCGATGAAATCTAGGTCTTCAACTACTTGGCCGGTTCGCTGTCTCGCATCTTCACCACGCTCCAGGAAGTCGACGACAAACTGATATTGTACGGCTTCATCTCCGGCTTCGCCCTCAACGCCATCCTCGCTCTGCAGATGGTGTACTACTGGAACGCCCCATCTGCAAAGGCTCGAGGCAAGCGGAAGGAGGTTGTCCCCGTCGAGGCGCGCGGAAGCTCAACGGCCGTGCCCAAGAAGGGCCCTACCACTCGTCGCCGTGGTTAGATAGAGTTCTATAGAGTTCTTTTTTTGTTTTGCTTTGGTCTTTATTGGGATGCTGGAGTACAGGCTTGGGATCAGGTTACTAGCGGAGGAATATGCTAATAAAAAGGAGGTGGAAACGCCTAATTTTGCCCGTGGTATGCTCGCCATCTGGTATTCTTGACCTATTATGCATTTAATTGCAGCTACAGCTACTATCTATTACTATTATTCTTTCTCTCAAAAGGAGTTGTGAGCACAGAGTGCAGAACACGAGTGACATGCATAGGATACGCGTCGTCATGCATTCAACAGAAGCCAAGATTGATGCAGATGTGTTATTCAAAAAGCTCATTGTACACGTTTACATTGATGCTCGCTAAGCATACCAGCAATACAGCCAACGCTGAGGCACATTTTTTCTCCGTAACGCCAGCCAACCCGAATCATAAGCAAGCATAAGCCGCTCCAAGGCTCGTCTAAAGAAGCCGTGACAAAAAATGAAACAAATCATGATCCTAATTGAAAGCTCAACACGCTCTAGCAGACCGAAACGCCAGCGTTGGTCCAGCCAATGCCGCCGATCCAGACTCTCCGTCCGGCGCACTGCAAGCAGCGCTTCTGCTCGCCCAGATTGCTCACCGAGCAGCTGAAGCAGACGTGCTTGCCGCAAGCGCCACAGGCTGTATCCTCGACGGCACTGCTGCTATCGACTTCCATCTCGTCGCCGTCGTTCCCACCCGCGAGGGCAGCGCCGCAGTCGTCGCAGTTGGTCGGCAGCAGCGCGGGGGGGTTCTCGATGCCGGGCGACGAGGATGCCGAGCTGGGCTCAGAGCCGATGGTCCAGAAGCGATGCAGCGACTGCTGGATGTTGGTCGATGCAACGACGGGCTGCTCCAGCGGCGGCGGTGCGGCAGCGCTCGGGGCTTCTTGAGGGAACTGCTGAGGCCGCTGCTGTGCCGAGTACAGCAGGCCCAGGGTGTGCTCTGCGGGCGCGCAAGATGATGAGTTGGGAATGCTCAGATGGTGATGGGCGCGCCATTCGTAGAACTTACGATGGACCTCGTCGTCCGACGGCCTGTTGTCGCGGTAGCGCTTGAGGGTGCGGCTGTGCAGGTTCGCCGGCACGGATGCGTCCATCATAGAGTTGGCGGCGCCGGGCGAGCAGAGCTCTGAGGCGGAGCGCTTGCGCTTGAGGAGCGTTGCCATGGCTGATGGAGAGAATGGGGCTGTCTCGGGGTGTATGGCGAGATTTTGCAGGTGGCAGAGCTAGAAGGACGTCGTTTTGTCTAAGAGAGAGAGAAACAAGAGATGAATACCCAAAAAAAACTAGAGTGGAAGAAAAAAAAAAAGAGAAGCAAATGTCGAAACAGGATCCGAAGAATGGCACGCACGCTCCTCTCAGCACTCCTTGAGAAAAATAAATAGTCAAGACGGATGATGAACCAATTGGCACGATGCAGAGTAAAAAGAGAGAGAAAGGAAGAAGGAAAAGGCGACAAAGGCGGGCGAATTGAGTTTATGGGATGCTGAGTGAGACGGATTGGCGCCGGTCGTTCAGGTAACCAACGAGGACGGGCTGGGGCGAGGGATCCCTGGCTGGTATTTGGAGCTGAGGAAAAGGCCTGCACAAGAAGCGAAGCATGGCGCGGTGTCGCGCTTCGGTTTGTGCGTTGCGCGCAACCGCGTAGAGTGGCTTGGCTGTGCTATTCTTTTTTCCAGCTCGTTTTCGAGCCTGGGTCGCGCGACGAATGGGTTGTCTCCCCACTGGCAATTAAAAGATTACGGCATAAAGTGCCGAGCTCGCGCTATCGATTCCAGGACGGTCTTTAGCCGGTGTTGGTGCAGCTGGGCCGTGTCTTTGTGCTACCCCTCCAGTACTTCATTCCATCTGGAACGTGATGGCTACAAGTTTATCTTGCGATGAATGTTTGATGCCTGTTGGTAGAGTAGCGGGCTTGCTAGATGCCGAAAGGCATGGCAGGCTACAGTGAGCCACAGATTTGTCTTGAAGACGGAGAAAAGAGCAAGGCTTCCAAGTAGCCAAATTCGGAAAGAAGAGAATAGTAATTTCTTCGTATAACAAGTATATCTCCTCGCAGAAAAGTTCAAATGATGATGGACATGTAGCTTCCTAAGCGCTACTCGGAAAATAACAGGGTAAAGCTGACTCAGTGTAATTGCCTTATATTTCGAGTCCAGTACCCATTACTGTGTACTTCCAGATGTGTGATTTTGTAGAGAGATGTTTCGAAGAGGATTAAAAACCTGGCTTCTAGAATCTCCCTGGTGTTTATTATTCGAAGTGTGTGTTATCCGGTCGATATTGCCTCACCTCAACGAATCACACATGACTTGTATCCCAGGCAGTTGCATAGGACAGCAGAGATGACATAAATGTTAGTGAAACTGTTTCATAAATACAAAGAAGAAACATAAAAGGCACTACAATTACATACTAGTAGTATAGGTAAGGGATATCAAGACAACACCCTAAAGAATAAAGATATAAACGCAAAATATAAGCCAATCTACACTACCATATGAAACGCATCTTGGGCTTTCGCTCATCTCATGCACCTAGGCAGCATCTCGACTCAAACTATGCCAAACTAAATGAAACGAATAATACTAGAAAGCCCAAGTCCCTCGCCAATCACACAATCTTCACCACCAGCTTGCCTATCCCCCCCTTGCCAGTATACACCTCATCGCAGCCCTTCCTAACCGCCTGCAGATCCTTAAACTCCACCACCCTCATCACCGCCGTCACCTTCTCCCGCGCCACAATCTCCCCCGCCGCCTCCAGGTCCTCCCGGATTTCGACGCCGCCAGACACAAACTCATGCGGGATGTTTGTGCCCCGGAGCTTCCACTTATAAATCAGCTGCGCCAGATCCACCAGCACGCCTGCCCACCAGGGGAACCGGTCAGGGCCAAGAATCTTCTTCAACACCTCTTTCCCCGGCGCGCTCGCAATGGATATCAGCACGCCCGTCTTGGGATTGAGCATCGGGATGCCCTCGTCCATGCTATTCCACTGCGTGTTATACATGACATCCACACTGCCGCGAGGAACTTGATCCCGCGGCCTCTGCGTCTTGTAGTCAATCACCTGGTCATACACTCCCGGCATATACCTCTCCACCAGCTCCAACTTCGGCGTCGACACCGTCGTGATAATCTTCTCCGCACCAAGGACATTCCTCGCCACCAGCGCGGCCATCGACCCCGTACTGCTCAGTCCGGCAGGGATATACACCGTCTTGCCCTCCAGGCTCTGCACGCCCATGAGCTGCATGCCCCGGCGCCAGGTCTGATACGAAGTAACCACCACAGAGGTCATCGACGCGGCCTCTTCCCAAGACAGGTGCGCCGGCTTGGGGAGCAGATAGTCTTCCTCCGCGAGGGCATACTCGGCGGCGAATCCCGCAGGGGGCTTGCGGAACATGGGCTTTTCGATGTATGCGCCGTAGACTTCGTCGCCGACTTTGAGGTTTTTGACTGCTGATCCGACAGCTACTACGACGCCAGACCCTTCAAGGCCGATTGGAGCCGGATATCTTGACGACAAGAATCCACAAATTAGTAAAGGAAGAGAAGAAGGGGCGGGGAGTTGCTGTATCACTGAGAGATAAATAAGCTTACTTGGGCGTGTAAATCAGCGCAAACCGCCCATCAAACGACTGCAGCTCTCCCGTGTTCATCGCCGCCGCATGCATCTTCAACAGCACATGTGTTGGCAGCGTGATGCTCGGTACAGGCACCTCAATCACCTCGTAGTCTTTTGGTCCACACTTGCGCGGTGCCACGAGCGCGCGCATCGTTGTCGGTAGAGCCATGGCGAGAGAAGAAAAGAAGAAGATGCGAATATGATGAGTTGGATAATCGAGTTAAAAAGAGGGTAATGAGTAAAACTGCTGCTCTTACAATAGCCTTAAAGAGAGATACAAAAAAAAGAAGAATGAATAAAGCACTCACTCGGCCTATTTATAAAATACCTGCATGTATACAGCTACCTAGTTTCTCATGCAGGTACAGTAAAACGCACCGAGGGTTCGGCGGCGGACTCGGTGTTCGGTGGGTCCCCGCCGAACAGTGGGCCGCCGAAGCGGAAGCCCTTCCCGGGTCCCTTCTTTTGACATGCTGCCTCGTTGTGGGCCTATCGAGCGGGTTGTTTTGATCAGAAATCTCCGCAATGAGCGGACTTTTGGATGATTAAAGACCACGTTACCGTTAGGCATAAATAATTACCAAAGTGATGAAGTCTGATGAGAGGAAATGAGTTGAGATCGTAGACGACCAGCTGCACTAGAGGATGAGTGAGCAAAGCTTCCAATACTCCGTGAATAACCACCCACAGTATACATCACGAGATTATTATAATCATGTAAAGTTGAAGACAAAGAGTCAAGGTATCCAGCCCTATTTTATGCTGATTATATAAAATCACAAACATCGCCATCTTTTCTCTGTAGATCAGACATGCTATTCGCTACATCTACTATGGCTATAAATTCGATTCTACCTCCAAAAGAGTCTCCATGTGCTTTTTCCACATCTCTTCATGCCATTTCCATCTCCTCCTTAGCAAAGATGCTATCCCAAAACAACCGTACGCCCCAGGGGATTTCGGGTATTACCCCCTTTCCCAGTTCCCGTGGGAAACTAATAATCAGAAAAAAATAAAATAAAATAAAACGGTGGGTTCACGCTGGTGTGAAATATTTCGTCCCGGTCCTCCTTCCAAGTACGCCCATCTCTTCCTGTAACCAACAACAAAGGAAATATAGAAGAAAGGGGTTGAAGAGTAAGAAGAATAGGGAAATAAAATGTAAGTGATAGATACAGGGCCATAGCCCCCTCCTGTATTGGAGGATGAAAAAGGCAACAGAATTTTTTTTCTTCAGCCAACGATAAAACGCCGTCTATGCTTAAATAAGAAAATTATATGAGTGAAATGTTGATAAAGAGAGGATAAATAGTAATCGTCGCTGGCGATAATAGTTGTACGAATATAAGTATATCTCATATTGGTTGTCGTCGGCAAAGCGGAACATAGTGAGGAGTCATTGGTAGTCGTTGGGTATCGACGTGACATGATGTCTCGTGTGGTATATAATGAGGTTGTCGACCTCTTTTATAGATGATCGGTTTGATTCATGCTTGTTGAAGGCATGGTATAAAGAAAAGTATGAAAGGATCCATCATCCGTCAAGGGATGATGATATTGGGTATGATATTCAAGGCAGGTGGCGCCTATGGCTAGGATCGCGGGGCTGGCATTGCCTGTCATGCTGGCGCTGCTGGGCAGCTAACCATTGAGCAGACCCGGGCTGGCGAGCTGGGTTTTCAGCTGGGAGCTTGGAATCTTGGCCGGAGGAGCCGCTGCCGACATTGCTGCCGCTAGCAGAAGCGGACGATCCAGGCACAAGATCTGTGACGGCTTGGGCAATAGATTCCACGACATAGGTCCGAAGTTCATGATCCTCTGCCTGATCTTCCTTTTCAAGTCGGAAGCGCTCTTCCTTGGACATGTTGGCCCGGCGGAGATTTTTGACTTCTTGCATGATGTAGAGCATAACCTCCTCGGGGCATCGGTTGCGCTCATTGGCGGCTTCGCTTTTACGCACATATCGCCGAGTCACATCGGTGGCACCGTCGGTAGAAAAGGCCACGCAATACGACATCTTCTTGCCCCAGCCTTCGGTGTAGAGTCGCGGGTTGTCCCAAGCTTCTTCGCAGGCATCCACATGGATCCATCGCTTCTGCTGGTCCGAGTAGATTTCGGTCCAGACATGGTCCTCGGCATTCCAAACCCATCGGACACGGCCGCCCAAGGCACGGCAGAGCATGCTAAAGCAGTTGGCCCACTCTCCGACACGGCCTCTGCGGGTTTGCAGAAGCCGCCACACATCGCCGTAGCGCGGGAAGCGCTCGTAGGTACCGCAGCTTTCGGCAGAGCAGCGATAGAGCTCAACTCGAAGTGCGCCGCAGGCACTCTCCTCAGGTGTAGGTGCAGTCATGCCCTGAGCGATTGTGGGAGATAAGCAAACTGGGCATGGGGGGTTGTTTACCCAGGTAAAGAATGACCGTCGGTACCATCTGTGCGAAAGAAAAAGAAGTTAGAACCATGTTGATACAGAGAGGAAGACAATAGGCTTCATCAGCATCAAACCTACCGAAGAAGAGCTCGAATGACACAGTCTTGATATCCCCATTCCGGTTTCCGACCGTCACCCATACTCTCTGCCTGTGCCTGCAGGACCTGGCTCTCTTCCTCCGCTTCGCCATATATACGATCAAGTGGGATAGTCTGGAGAGCCTCATCCAACAAGCCAGGGTTCTCGTATTTTGTAGGTGTAAGTGATAAGCTGAGGAGGAGGTTTCGGAATTTCTGTGAGTCGCGGTCTGCGGCGGCGGGTGGTGTAGGGATCTTGGGGAGATGTCGTAGAGCTGAGTAGGAGGGCGGTGTCGTCGCTGCGGGTGATGGGCTATACTGGCTGCTGCCGCTAGGTGAAGGCGCATCGTGGAAGGCGCTCGGCGACCGTTCTCGTGAGCTTGACATATGCTGAGCCCGGAGGTCGTTCATGCGCTTATCGCGCAGCAGGCCCTCGAAGCGGATCCGAAGGTCGTGAGCCCATTCCTCCCCATAGTCGCCGCCTTGCGACGAGGACCCTGAGCCGAAAGGGGTGCCTCGGTCCTCCATGGTGGATGGAAGCTGTGGAGGAAGGTGTTGGGTGCTGGTGCTGAACGAGTGAAGCGGGTCGATGGATAGGTGTGGGATCGATGGGTGTAGAGTTGCTGTGGTCGGGATTGGTGAATCGATTCTTTCTTTTCTCTTCAATTAAGTATCCAGCAAAAGAAGAAAGAAAAGAAAAGAATGAATGATCTGAAATAAAGGTCGAGATGGTTGTAGGTGACAGCGTTGGAGAGGCGATTGCGTCGTCGTTGATGTCGCGGCTAGGCTGGAGTCTGTTCGTAGGCCACAGCGTCGTCAGCTGGGGGATGCGTAGGCCGCTGAAATTGCCACAGTGACTTTGAGGCCACCCCTCAGCGTTGCGTCAACGCGCTTGGCTTCGTGGAGTCGAATTTTCGAGCCGTTTTTGCTGCTGCGCCGGATCGTCGGCCGCCTAAAAAATGTGCATCGGCCGTTGGAGGCTCGTCTTGGAAGCTTGCTGACTGGTCGACGCTGCGAAATCAAGAGGCTCTTGTCATGCCTCGAGCCGTCGCCGGAAGAGAAAAAAATGAGGGTTGAAGCAGAAAGGCAGCAGACGGGGGGGTTGTGGAGGATGTATGTAATGGGAATGGGCCTCTTGGGGGCCCGAGTCCTCTGAGAGGCCGGCCACGCAGCGCTGGTCGAGTAATCCGTACAGGGGGGAAATAAAAGGGACTAGGCCTAGCAGTGGCAGTGGTAGCACTGCTAGCTGATAGAGGGGGCGTGCCGCTGGCGCTGCAAAGAGCAATTGATGCCGGTTTACGCGTCAGCTGGCAGACGCAGCCAATCATGGGCGCTGCCCGCCCCAGCACCAGGATTTGCTGTGCTCGGTGAGAGGGCCCGGCTCGGGTACCGCTACAAGGCAGCCAAGCCTGGGTACATGTTCGGGTACTTGGTCCATGGCGCCTAGCTGTCTACCTTGTAAGGTAGACGAGACTGAAGAGCAAAGAAGAGACCTGGGCAGAGACTGGTATGACTCTGATAGGCTTTCAGAGCTATCAAATGTTCATAGCCATCAATTTTGCAATCCTGAAATACTGCCTTACGTTATTTCCCCGCGGCAGTGGGTCGTTGAGCATGTGCTTGTATTGGCAAGTGAGGTTAATCAAGCCGTACTCAAGCTACACTATTCGAGCATCTATTCATTTGTATTTCTACCTTTCTGATATTTTTTCCGTCTCTTTCTTTTTTTTTTTTTTTTTTTTTTTTTTTTTTTTTTTAGGCTTGTATATGTTTCCATAATCTTCTTTCCTTGTCCCTTTAACATTTTATTCTTGTCACCAAGCTGAGAACCGGGGTTTCTGGTTCCCGGTTTCAGCCAGGCGGCTTGTGCATGTCCGCGGCCAGTAGAATTGACTGCAATTACGAGGATACCCCATCTCCATACCCCGAGGGCTTTACGCGCATGCCAAAGAGAATTACGAGGGCAAGAGAGTGATGCTTAATGCGAGAGAAATTAAATACAATAAGCAACACAAATGAGCAGCAAGAAAAGGAGAAACATACATCGGTATAGCGACGACGAAATATCGTCTACGAAGTAGGTACCCGTAGCTGTTTCTGACTGTGGGTACTGCAGCCGGCGGCCGAGAAATCAGACAGCATGACAGCAAACGCCAGGCGCTGGGAAGCCTCGTGCAGCGCAGAAAGCGGGCAGAGGTACCGCGTGTCCTTCCCCCAGCGGCCCGCAAGTACTGGAACCTGCGCAGCGCCATCGAGAGGCGATGACGAGGCACGCAGCGCATGATGCGCCTTTCCCGTTTCTGCTGTGGCACAGCCGATGCCAAGATACTAGCGCCGACGGATCCGCGCACTGTACAGCTATAGGTGGAAAACACTGACTGCACGCAATTACAGAATCCCGAGGGCCAAAACTGCATCTAAGCTTTTCGATAGGCTATGGCGTATAGAAACGGTGGCCTCCGTTTTGCATTCTCTCTTCTCTTCTTTCGCTCAAGGATATTCGCTTTTTACTCCTTTTCCTCTCAGTTCATATTCTCGTCTGCTCTCCGCGGCTGCGAAACACCAGCTAGTGCAATCCTTGTCACTTCTGCAGCCGCTAAACCGCAGCATCTCCCACCCCGTTATTCAACCTCGACGCCGATTTATCTCTGGCGCTCCCGTACGAGTACGAGCACGTCTCCCCCATATAAACATGCAAACATGTACGATTGCGATCTGCAGGTATTACGAGTCCTAGCAGACGGGAGCTCTCCGTTTCGCACGCATTGCTCCTGCGCTCCTCTTCTTTTTCTTACTAGTTTGCGGCTCAGAAATCGGATACGGCCCTGATCGGCAGCACCGCCAGGTACAAGCCACACTGCCAGTGAGATGGAGAGAGGGAGCGCCACAGGCAAACACACTGCATGCTTCAATTTTACCCGCCCAGTTCTAGACCTCATCTGCAATAAAACGACTGTCCGTGCATGTGCTCGGCTCGGCATCATGTTGCTCGCACCAAGGGTGTGCTCGTACTGGCCTAACGCAACGGGAAAGCGCGGCAGCGTTAGTTCTGCTTGCACGGTAAATTGTCAGATGCAGATGGTCTAGTCCGACGGAGCATTTGCGCCATAGGCCGTGTCCAGCGCCGCATATCGACACTGTCTTGGCCATTACGAGATGTGCTCCGTACGAGAGTTGAAACGATGCTTCGATGGCGCACCGCGGCTATGGGCGTCTCTCCTCGCTCTTCAAGAAGCATCTCGAATCAGCCTTGCGTTTGCGGTTCCTGGCCCTTTCAGCTGTCGAGATCCGGCCCCTCTTCTCCATCGTAGATAAACGCAGCGTAGCGGTACCTCGTAGCAGTGGTTGACTTATACGCCGGCGGCGCCTGGTTCCAAGATCAATTCCGCATTGCCACCGATCAGGAACCGCCAGGTTGGGAGCACACGGATGGGATACTTGTATACATCGTAGACACTGCTATACTACTAGCAATACGAAGTACCGAGAGCCCACGCCAGCAGAGACATGTGAGGCTCTGACTCCTCCCTTCAGCACTTACACAATTAGAGCTCTTCTTAAAAGCTTTTTTCTCTTTGCTCTCTCTACCCAGTATTATCTGGCGAATGAAAACCAAATACGAAGATGCATTTCAAATCCAGAAGCCAAACAAAACCTTTCCATCACCGCACTCTGCCATCTGTGAGGCCAAAATCTCATCCCCATTTCCAACTCAATCAACTTCGGATCCAGCCACCAAAAGCTCCCAAGGCTAATCAAGCTAGGGCCTCCCAAAAAAGAGAACAAGCCCAAAAAATCATGTCTACGTCTCTTCCACCCAATCAGATGCTCGACAATACGCGCACAACCAGGGCGTGGTATTAGGGGTGGGTGCGAGGCCGCGTCATCCGCTTTTTGCGCTCTATGGGGGCTTGCGTACTACAACGTCCAATCGCCACTCCATGCCTCCAGTATAGAACAAATAGGCAATCAAGCCAGCCGACAGGCGGCCTAGGAGGTGAGAATAATATTTTCGCTAATACTAGTACCTACTGATGAAAGAATGTTTGGAATGAACCCCTTTACAAGTGGTGAAATATACCGCTAGGGCTCGATTTGCAGAGGCATAAAGCCGGGGAGTGCCGGGCGATTACTTGCCCCAAACTGGCTCAATATAATAGGTATTCGTATTTGAGGCCTGTGTGCTTGGTACCAGACAAGAACCAAGGCTTTTAAAAAGGCTTTTACAGAGCAGATGGGGCCGTTATTCTGCCACAGCTGCCTTGAAGTTTTGCGGCTTAGATCCCGTCTGTTGATGCCGTCGACGCACGTGAAGAGGCGTTTTCTGCCAGTCGAGGCTACTGTACACCGTTGAAAAGCTTGACGACCCAAAACCAACCCAGAATCACCCTCATCTTTACAGCAAAGCCTACGGCCGATCTTGGTCCACTGCAGCCGGACATTCCAAACCCGTCCTTGGCTTAGAGGGGGGGAGTTACTAATATGCCACCCAGATATGGTTCGTATACATAATACATACAACGCTGACACGTACTCGTACGCTACGAGGGCTCACAACCAAAATTCTTCCGCCAACCTTTCAAACGAGATTTAACTACCTGCTGATTCAAGGCATCCGATGGATATGTTGCTAGGATTCATACTATACAGTACGACTCTAATATGCATATGCTTACTCCAGCTGCCCACAATGATCGCCCATAACGTATCCAAGACATGCCCACGATTCATGGCCACTTTAATCAGACTCTATTGTATCATATCATAAACTAGCTCAGGAAGCCCGAAATTCCGTCGACTCCATTATGATAACATGACCCGCGTTTACCCAGTCCACGAGATGCCGTTGAATACCCAACACACTCCACAGCACCTCACTCGTTTGACGCCCTATATCGACACCATACAAGGCACCATTGCATCTAACTAGCATTAATTTAGAGCACATGCAAAGTACCCATTGCATTACATACCTTAGCTACCTTGTAATACAAGGCTATCATAGGGCTAGAACAGCCTTGGCCATGGCGTGGGAAGGGACAATAAGAAGGGACGCGCGTTAAACTGGATCTCCCGCCCCCCTGCCTTACCCAGATGTCGTAGTCGTCGTCTCACTCGCAGACGTACGTTCGGTTTATGACTTGTCTGGAATCAAATTACCAAGGGCACGTAGCATATTTACCTGTTCCCAATTCGCCAAGCCATTCATTAGCAAATCTTTCGTTGTGACGTGTTCATGTGGCTAGTGGGTTGCTCATGTATGCCATACAAGAACTTGCGTGTGGGAACACTCCGCAGCTACTCCGCCAATACTACAGATAATTTCATCCCATCTTGCTAGTAATGTTTCAATAAGATGTTTATAAGCGTATCCGTAAATTTGGTATTTTAAAATGCTCGCTTTGTGCGGGTAGAAGCATTATCCGCCAACACCCAACCCCCAAAAACGCTCCACCAAGCCAAGTTCATAGGTTTATTATACTCTACGTAACAACTCACTTCGTAACAATTCACTTGTAACTGAACTAAGAACGAAATCATTTTGAACAAAATAAATTCACATTTCAACTCCTTCCTATATGCTACAAGCCGCAGTTGGCACTTTTGTAAATATCAGCCAGATAATACTCAGCTCTAAACCACTCTTATATGTACGCAGTACCCAAAAAGAAACCGTTCTCCGCCAGCCACGTTGCTCGGCCATCTTCCATATTTTTTTTTTGTATCGTAACCTCTTCCTGCCATTAAAAGAAAAGATGAAAAAATTTTCACCTCTCCCATTCCTCCCCAGCATAATATCTCTCGGGCTTCTCCACATCCCATGTTGGTCTCTCCACTAGTGCGACCTCCAAAGGCTGGTCCGCATTGTTGAGGGATACGATACCAAGGACAGGGCGGTACTTGTAGGTTATCCACCAGCTCTTGCGGTCAGTCTCGGTTTCGGGAGCCCCTGCGTTGTTGCTGTTGCCGCTGGGGTTGCGAAGTTGCGCCAAGTCGCCCTCGGGAGCATCAGGCATGTCGTCGTCACTATCACTGCCATCTTCGTGGGGAGAGGCAGTATCCACGTCGATATTCACCCACTGTCCGTCTACATACTTGCCAATACGGTGTGGTGCAAGGTTTTCACGGGTCATCTTGCCTCCAGCACCACTGGCTTGGCCGGTTCGCTTGCGCTTCGTGCCGGGCTGAGCTCCCTGGCTGACGACAGCATCGCTCTCCGAGACAGGCTTCGGCAAATCTTGAGCAATATCAAGCATCAAGAGGAACGAAATACCGTAGATCCAAAGGCGGGATCCCTGCCATATGGCCCCTTTAGCCAAGTCGAGGAGGTCTTGAACGGCCGCTGGAAGAGCTTTTCGGGGGTGTCTGCGTGACCATGGTGTGAGCAGGCCTTGGAGAGGATGGAAAGTCAACACGTTCCACGAAGCTGTAACCACCGCGAGGGTGTAGTCTTTGACTGCATCCACTCCGCTCGTATCTTCACTGGGTACAAATCCCGAGAATGATAGAACGACGGGGGCCGAGGGCAACTTGGGCAGCTGGTTTGCGCTTGGGTTGCGAATCCAACGGGCTTTGCCGCTGCTAGTTGGGTCCTCCTCGTCATCCGACTGGTCGCTATCACTGTCGCTCTCGCTCTCAGATGATGGTGCCGCGTCATTTTCTCCATCCCCTTCGATCTTGTTCTGCAAGTTCTCATCTGGGCCACGTAATACCCAGGTGTCGATGTAACCAGCAATGTCGGCTACCGCAACCATCTTTGAGTCAGCGGTGAATGAGATATGGGTAATATTCCTTTCGTAGCTTCTCAATCCTCCATTCTTGACGTATCGTGGAATATGGCGCCGGAGGCGGGGAAGTCGCTGCAACGTAATGGTAAACTGTGACTGCCCTTCGGTCTCTTCAAGACTAGCCATGATAACGCGAGAGCCCTCTTTGATAGCGCAGAGCCATTTACCATCAGGTGACAACTGCACCTGTGAGGCTCCAGCGCTTTTCAGCTTCTCTGGGAGCTCAATGGCAGATAGCTTGACGTCGGAGGGCTTCATGGGGTCCTGATGCTCCAGCCGGAAGGCTTTAATGTCTATTGATGTAGACACAATGAGGAGGGTTCCTTCTGAGTTTATTGTAGCAGAGCTGATATTGGAGTCACCCTTGACTACAATTGTCTTGAGGAGTTTGCGATTTTTGTTGATGTCGACATCTTCGTCTTCTTCTTCTTCTCCAGTCTGATTGAATATTTCTGTAGCAGGTTTTCGCAGAGCCCAGATGTGAACCTCTCTATCCCACCAGCTAGTAATGAACCTGGCCTTTTGTGCGCTCAAGATGGGTGGCTGCTGTGGAAGGTTGCTAATCGTTCGGTGGTTTTCACGGCCCATTTCTCTCAGGGGGACCAACATGAGGTTTGAATCCGGACCTTCATCAAATGTTAGCTAGTCCGCAACTACCAAGGAGTTTTCATTTTGAATAAAATCATCTCACCTCCAGTCACTACGACGCTAGTGCGGCCGTTCTCAAATGAAGCTATAGCCTTGACATCGTGGTCGTGATATCTTCGTCCCCAGACCTTGGACCAGCGGTTGCCTGGTCCAGCATTCTGCTTGTAGAGAACGGTGCGGCGGTCCATTCCGCCACTGATAATGGCCGATCCATCAGCACTAATCGCAAGACTGAGGACATCCTGCTTGTGGCTCTGCAGCCTTTGAGACTGAGTGTAGGTTCTGCCATCCCAGATGCAGACTTGGCCTGTTGAGTCGGCCGATACAATATTACCGTTGGGCAGGCACTTGACCGACCACACAATGATATCTTTCGCGCCTCCAGCCAGATCCGCGCCTAGGGTCATATGGCGGAGCATGTGTCCCTTTGTAACATCGTAGATTCGAATGGTGCTATCCGAGCAGCCCACAACAGCAATCTTGCGTGACTGGAACGTGATGCTGACCATCTGCGCCTTCTTCGTAGGGGATCGAACAACAACTCGTTGGAAGCGGAGGTCATCGTCCTCGATCGAGTACATGGCCAGTTCGCCATCAATCGTTCCAGCAATCAGCTTGTTGGAGTGAAGGTCATCTGAGGCTCCGCTCAGGGCCGGAGGCTGAACCGCGAGGCACCAGATGTCGCCGTGCTGCCCGCTCGCATGTCGCTTGGGCTTTCCCGTTTCTAGATCCCACTCAGTCACCGTGGATGTATATCCAATGCTGAAGAGGCGCGATTTGCCCACAGCGATCTTGCCATCGCCAAGGTCCTGATCCGGCTCGTTGACCCAGACAAGACCATCAATGCTACGATCGCGACCGCCACGAATAACAAGCTCCTGGTGCCATGCACCGCTTGAAGGGTTCCATATCTCAATATCACCGTTTGCTCGTCCAACGGCCAATCGCGCAACAGAACCTTGCTTTGCGGACTTGGTCTTGGGGTGTGAGAAGGCTACCGCATTGACAGCTGAGGGTTTGTAGGGCACAAACCGACAACGGTGGATATCCATGATAGCGACAGATCCAATTCGTCGTTGTCTCTCCAAGCCGATTGAATCAACTTCCAGCGTCTGACGCGTTTCCGACACCGAAATCTGCCTGAGCTGCGCAAAGACAAAAATGATGCTGCAAGAAAAAAAAAAGTGCCAGCCTTGTCCAGAATTTTTTTTGAACTGACGAATTAAGCAGCGGCCCATGCACGGCTGCCCCTCCACCCCACCGAAAAATCGACCCCGGCGGCGCCTTGTCAGCGGCCAGGGCACTTTCGACCGCCTATAAGAGTAAGGTGGCGCAGAATTGACGTTGGGTAGGTGCTTGTACTTGTCGATCCAGTGTTGGACATGTCTTGGTGTGGTTTTCCATACGTATTCTTACTACCTATTTACTACCGCTACTATGTACTTGGATAACCTCATCTCAACGTGAAGCATCTCACATACTGCCGTCCCACTGCATCCGAATTTCCTTCAATATGGAAAACTATGGCATTCTAGGAAACACCAAGGCGCCGAGCAATAGGTGCAATGAAGTCTGTAGTTCTTGGAATCATTTAAGTGCGCCAAACAGAACAACGTCATATATCTATTAAAGATTGAGCATTACCCATGTAAACCATCAAAATTCCTATATATTCTGTAATGGGCATTGTTCAATCAATTTTGACGAAAAATACATCGAATGAATTTATCAATACCAGCAACGTAATGGCGAGGATGTTGCGAGCCCGTTTGCATTTCTTAATTCCTTCCCAGAGCCTCTGGTTTTTGCATTTGGCAAGTGCTTTCACAAGATAAATTCATCTTAAACGAAATTTTCTTCCTCATAAGAAAGAGCCACCAGATGCCAGCGATGCTAATACAGTGCTCATATTCTTTCTCAACTTCGTTCCAATTCTCTCCTCCAATCCTATCCTCTATAACTCACTTGATCTGCGTTTTACGACGACAATTTTTGGAGCTTCTTTTGGGATCCCATTTTTTGGTTGCTCTTTTGGACGCATTTTACTACCCTTGTGACCGGCATATCACCAAGAGTCTATCGAGAAAGGATGAACCGGCAACACGAAGGTAGCGGCCTCAACTGGCCGCGTAGGCTTCCAGTTATCCAGAGGCGAAGCTTCATGCTCGCGAGCTTAGTTCTTCTCATTTTTTCTGTTCTCACTTTTTCAGCAATCTTCTTTGTCGAGATAGTCACGAACGAGACAGTGAAACTAGAACGACGAGCTCTAGCTGAGCGACAATTCCAGCTAGGCGGAGTTCTAGGAGGCGTATTCCGAGAGGTAAGTAGTAATTTCATTCTTGTTGCGTATATACTATCCATCTAATAGTAACGGTTTATAATACTCGTTTACTAAATAACCGAAAGGCGATCGATACTGCAAAGCAAGACTTTACTACGACATCAAGTGCGTCTGAGGCGGTAATGACCACAAGCAGCATGCCTGAAACGACACAAACCAACGATACAGTTGAATCAGATTCCTCTGTTAGCGGTCCAGAGCTACTGCTAGAAGCATTGGCAGACGCGATGAAGAAGGCATTGATACAATCGGATCAACCGTTAGCTTCCGCAGCGAGGCATCGTCAGAAGAACGGTTTATCCGACATGATTGGGGAGCTTTCATATGCATTGGTGCTCTCGGCAGACTCTGTGTCTCCTCCCTTCTTCCAGACACCCCGTTCAAGTTCTACGCAAAATCTGCCAACGCCTTCGGTTGGGCTCCTCGGTGGCTCCTGGGGAGACAGCTTAACACTACGAATCCACGACGCGAGAGCCTCCAAAGAGAAGCGCTCATTGGATTCTACTGATAACACTTCATTTTTAGGCGATTTATCAAAAATTGTTGCTGAAATATCAGGCATCGACCCCGCGGCAGCCGCCAGGCTCACAGATACCGTCTTAGATGCTCTTCATGTGGATTCATCCGCTGTTGCTGCAGCTATCCCAAAGGTAGCAAATGAAACTTCTGTTTCGGCTTTCGATCTACTCCCACTCATCATACCTGCTGTTGCCAAAGCCATGGACCAACCTCTGCCTCTGGAGCCTCCTATGAGTACGCTAGATATGGTAGAAACGTTAAATAAGGTTCTCCAACAAGGAACAACAGTCATCAATGATCTCAGCAGAGCCATGAAAGACATCACTGATCCGGCTCTCCTAGCGGTTATCAATCAATTGGCTATGATTGTTAGTGCTGTTGCTGGCTACTTGAATAAGCCTCTTTGCGCTGTTGATCAAGTTGTGGACGGAACTTCTTTTGAAGAAGTGGTACCCTGTGATAACGTTGAAACCGGGTCTCTTCCTTCGGCCGGCCAAATCACAACACTGGCTACGCTTGGTATACCCGGATCAGCAACCAGAACTTCTGACTCCAAAGGCATCACCACACCTACGGCTCCCAAGCCTTACCTATCATCGAAGAATCAAGCATCACCCCCGAACCCAACACCACCATCTACTCCAATAGACGAAATTCCCACCAAGACATCTCATCCATTGTGTCCAACTTGCCCATCTTGTGATCAATGTGCCCCTAAGATCTGCTCAGTCAAGGGACCTGAGAGCTCAAGTCTCCACCAACCGCCCGATCCTTCGATAGGGCCTTGTCCTGGAAGGGGCTTCAAATGCGATGAATGCCTTGATGGTTGGTTCTGCCCTCCACAGGAGACACCAGCCCAAGTTGTACCGTGTGGGCTTGGATGGCCATGCTACCACTGCTCAGAGGGCTATTTCTGCGAACTGACGAAAACACCAAATCCCATATCTCCTTCAAGCTCTACAGCGAGGTCTCCATCCAAAGGAACTAATAGTCCAAGCGCAATTAGTGGTACAGCTCCAACAAATACGTCCAAAAATGATGACCTTCCGGCAGATTGGAGCCATCTGGGGTGCTTTCAGGATGCTATTTCTCGAATATTGCTTGGCGCCAAGCCCGTGGACTATCTGCAAGGAGATATGTCTTCAAGCGAATGCGTTGATCACTGTGCCTCTAGTGGATATATATTTGCTGGAACAGAGAATGGAAGAGAATGTTGGTGCGGTGCCTCAATTCGAGATGATGCAGTGCGACTTCCCGAATCTCGATGTGGGAAACCTTGTCAAGGCCAACCGACTGAGCTTTGCGGCGGCAGCTGGGCTATCGATGTTTTTCTATGCTCGGACAAAGCTGAATCTTCTCAAGAGCTGCCTGAAAATCCTATTGGGAGCTTCATGTTTCGGCTCCTATCAAAGCTGAGGGGTGGCAGAGGAACGACAGATCACCCACGTCTTTACGCTGCTGCATAACTCATCGATGATTGCTTTGCAAGATAAATGCGACTTGTGCTATTTATTGATTAGTACCTCTAGTTTTACAGAGATTGTCGGACATTTGAGACAGGCCGCCTTTTATGCTTCATTGATTTCCGGCGTTGTTTCTTGACCGATCATGAATTTGAAGGAGAACATGCTACATATAGTATACTAGCTGATGGCATATAGCATATTTACTCTATTTAATCGCATTAATAAAACTTTTTCAGTAAATTTATTCCAATATTTGTAGCATTACAATATATTCAGTGATGGATTTTCCGTCAGCGTTAATCGCCTTTATCACAGGTAAACATCACGTAGAGAATAACTGAAAGGTCTCACTTTCGGATATAGGCGTTATTACTCCTTTTTCTTTACAATTAAGAGGCAAACTCAACAAGACAAATAATAAAGATAGTGTAAGTCACGCTCTATGGTTCGACGGGGCTGATGCCGGCTGCTACGTAACCGATTTTGTTTACCTTCCCTCTTATTCGAGGACTAGGGAGGTTAATACACGGCAAAGCTCATTTTAAAGACTACAGAAGTTCGAATAATTCCGATGGTACTTGTGAGAAAGAGAGAAAAATAAATAGGGTGTTTCAGTGATTTGCTTTCATGAGACATTGGAAGTGCTGTCTTTCGTCCAAGCAAGACAATTTGCTCTCTGATTCAGGGTAGTATTCACACCTAGTACCTAATGACACATCAGGCAAGTATACATAGTATCCAGACATCAGTCCGGGTAATCCCTTGTCTGAGTTGGAGAATACGTGCGTACGGGAATACATATTCTGTTTACTCTGTGCTATGGACTAGGTACTCCAAATCATTCGTAAGCACTGCGGCCGATACTATTGATATGTGAGGGGTTGGCTTATGACGCTTTTTGATTTGTATTTTGTCGAGGTGTGGCAGTGACCAGGCCAATGGGGAGGAGAATGAGGGGAGATCGGCTCCCCAACTCTAGAGAAACTGCATAATCTATATTGGCGGGGATGAATGTGCCGAGTGGGAGCCGTGTCTTATCACTGCCTACTGCCTACTAGCACTAAATTGTTTTTTTCACACCTTGGGTAGCATTTTCGGGGACTGTGATCTATCCGGCCATCAAGTTGGGGGTGGTGTATTCGGTGGGACGGGCGGTATCACGACCCGTACTATCGGGCTGGTGTTACAGTCACAGTGGCTGCTGCGAGCTCCCGAATGCAACAAGCTTTGTCAACATAGTTTAATTTTATAAATAAACTCTTGCATAATACGGCTACGAATTGCCCTGAATGTTTCTCAAGGCCATGTTGTAACATATTTATTGGCCATATTGATCTGAAATTGGCAGCGGGTGAAAGATATGCCTTCCTTTCCGCCAAGTAACTTAGACCTACTTTGTAGCTGGTGCTAAGCGTTCCGTAAGCCCGGTCACATCTTACACGGCATCCTTATTATTGATGTATCTAACAAATATTATCAGCCCGGAAAAAAAGTTACAGCCAAGAGAAAAGCACATGCTAAAAGATAAACCAAGGATTTGGAGCAAATAGTTCACGATGTTTACAACCGATGCACCCGAGCGACGCGCTACAGGGTAAGTCAATGGGCGCCGCTACTGCAACCAGCGAGTTGAGTGTTAACCGAGGTCCACGGCGCTCGGCCAAAGGGAGCAGCATATTTAGTACTCCATATATAAGCCAAGCGCATCAATGGCTCGCCCGCCAACTCTGCCATCCAGGAACACTAACTCTTTTGCATCATCGTCGTCATTTATTTTTGGGGTAGCTGCGAAGTAGAACATCACCGGGCTGGAAGACTAAACAAACACCGCCGCCACTACTCCGCACGGCGGTGATACCTAGTCCATCCGTCAAGAGCGAGGTACCCGATGCGCGAGCGCGCGCGAGAGACATGGAGCCCTGTCCGCGCAAAGACAGTGTCATAAGACCCCACGACCACATGCGCATCGGAAACATATTTTGGCTCCCGACCGGATAACGGCATCTCTCGAGAGTGATCTGGATGCAGGTTGAATGCAAGTTTGAAGATATGAAGCAAAATAATCGCCAAAAACCGTCATCTTCAGTGTAAACGCCGGTGATGCTTTTAGATCTGCACTCCACGCGGCATGTATCAAGAAGGGGCTGAAAACGCATTGGCGCCGGAAATTATTTGGACGTCCGAGTGGCACTTCGTAGCGCTTCTTGGAAGCGCCTCTAGGCAGTCTTGGCTTTCGAATCTGCTTGGGGAAAGCAATCTCTGATCGTAGTCGTATGAGGGTGGCCAAACCCCACGTTTTGGCTAGTATAGTTCGATGAACAGCCCATTTCCCGCTCAGCCGACCCCGACTCCATCGACAAAACCATCAGCCTGGGTCTATTGCGGGTAGCAAAGTAAATCTAAACTACCCCGTATGGAGCTTCAGTAGCTGATTGCTTTGTGCGGGGGAAATCAGATGCTGGGGAAGCGGGTTTTGGAGAGATGAAATCTTTGAGATTGACAGAGATCCCGAACGCCGAGTTTCTGGGGGAATAAGATGCTTATAGGTCGCAACACGCTAGACTTGATAGCCGACTGCCATCTGCGGGGGAATCGGGGGGGTCATGACATGGTAACTCTGAATAAGTGAACTATTAGCCCTTTCTCACTAAAAAAAAAAAGGCGACTGTTTAATAGCGGCCTAGTTGATCTGGATCTGGCAGGTTGACGGATCTGCGATGGTGCCCCCCAAACGTCAAGTTTTATCCTGATAGAGAGTTTGGTCGCAAGAAACTAGCCGTGTCACCAACCCCAACGATAGCTTGCTGCTGTAAGCGGGACTTGATGAGCGTCTTTGTTTCCGTATTTGCAATCGTTCGGCCGTCGGCGGGTGGCTTGTTTTGTCAGCACGTATTCACGAGTAAGTGCACCTCGTTGAGCCAGAAGCTGCTCTCGTGTTTCTGGCCCAGCTCAGCCGCCTAAGCCACATGGTGCGATTCTGTCCATGCTGGGTTGACGACATCGTGTGATCGATGTGCGAGAATCAGAACATGGACCGGGCTTCGCACCAGGGGAAAGCTGACATGGCCACCGGCACTACCTTGTAATACCACGCGGTGTCATGGTGGCTGGCCAGGTGTAGTATGCATCCAGGTAGATTTCCCCAACTGCTGACTGCTCGCATTGAGGCTTCGTCGAACTTCGTGGTCGGCGCCTGAGCGGAGCATAGTATGATTTGCCAAGATGCTAAGGCTTCCAACGACCTGGAGTGAGAAGCCCGCTTTTGACTTGGCTTTGGGTCCTTGAGTTTCTTGGCTGGTTCTAGGCCGGCGAAAAGGGAGACGGGGCTTTGGTGGTCGATCGGTTTGCCATTGAGCCACAAGAAGATGGCAGGCGAGAAAGAGTTGGAGTTGAGACAAAGAAGATTGGCGGTGGCAAGATAGACAATGCTCTGCACTGCAGCAATGCACGAATGCAGTAGCCAGTCGCAGCTCAGATGAAGCTTGCGTGAGGAGAAGGAGAAGGGGAGGGGGCTCCAAGACGCTGAGGGAGCTTGATTCAGGCTCTGCTGGTACCTACAGATGCCCTACGAGTCCTACGTATTTGCATGTACCTACGTATTTACGTGTATCAAGGCAGGCAGCTCATGGCCAAGGAGCCGCCCATCCGGCCCTCGTGCTGTTTTTTTCTCCGCCATGCTCTCCATGGACATTGGCACAGCTTTCCCCCGAAGATCCGCAAATAAACCGCTGATTGCTGGGGGCGTGTGATGGGATCCTGCTGCATTAGCCTGGATCCTAGCAGACTTTAGAAGCAATATCCTATCCTCATTGTCCCATTGTCCGTCTTGCCATCACCTCCTTGCTCAGTCGAGATGACGATATGCTGGGAGGCAGCAATACAGTATGTAGCAGGTAATATGGAGCAAATTTCATGTGCGTTTCTCTGCTCCACAGCGTTCGTGGCCCCAATATGGGACAGATCTCTGCAGCCCCCTTTCCTGTGTGGCCCCTCCACAAATGAGACAGGTCAGATAAAAGATTGTATGAAAAAAAAAAAAAATAAATAAACAAAATGGAAAAATAGAGACGAGAGACTGCCAAAGGATTACATGATCCGGAAGCATCAAAGCCTAATCAAACCTGCAGCATCTCTGTTTGGAGCTATACTTGGATTGTTTCGGCCGGAGTAATACAAACTCGCAAGTCACTCCCGAAACGCAACTAGAGCTAATAAAAGGGCATAACGGCTCAATTTGATACTGGATATCTGCAGCGGGATCGCGCCCAACGCAGAGTAGCAACACCAACAGAAGAAAAAAGAAAAAAAAAAAAAAAAAAAAAAAAAAAAAAAAAAAAAAAAAAGCTCTGTGCTCTCAAACAGCAACAACCCTGGCCCACGATGCAGGATGCCTGCTGTAGCCTTTGATTAGCGACCCAGACAGCGGCCACCAGCCTTGACCCAGCCTTGACTCGCGCGCGGAGGTCTTGTCCAGATGGAGATAAGGTAGCAGGTCGCTTCTCTGGCGATCCCCCCAGGGCTGCTGCGAAGAGGCGCCGGGGTCCGTCACCGCATGGCGCTAGAGACTTGTCCCTTTCCCGGGCTTATGAGTGGATGGGCGAATCAAGCGGGTTGGTCAGACTCTGCCGGGTGTGGACCCCGGCCATGGGTTCTTGGGATGGCTCGGTGGTATTTCTTTAGCGATGGCCGTTATCGTGACGAGTATCCGTACCTGTTATGTGTGTTGGACGCAGTATCAAGCAAGCACGGTTCTGAAATCTGCAACTCTGAAGCACTCCGTATACTATGTACACTTGTTAATATACGCTCAGGCACGTCCTTATGCTGTTGGCCATCTCTGGGCTGCGTCGCAGTGTGCCCAATTACTTGCCTTTATCCGGAGATTTGACGACCAGGGCGTTTTGCTCTACGCAGTCGCCGTACATGCTGTACAGTATGTACAGAGCCGGAATATCCCACCAACAAAGTTTGATGCCGTTTAGGTTGCCGTGGTGGTGGCTTGTCCGCGAGCCAATGGCCTCAAAGTCATGATGGCGGCGTATTTGCCTAGGCTCAGGTTCAGACCCGTAGAAACAGAAGGGGGCTGTCATATCTCACCCACTTCTAGCACCAGTGGAAGGACTATTTTCAGTCCTCTCATCCATCGCGGATCCAACAAGAGGAGGCTACTGCTAGCTAGCCGGTATAATTGGACGGCACTGGCCCGGTCGGTGAGTCCAGCAAGTACAGGAACCTGGGCAGTAGGTAGCCTTACGGGCGGACTATACGGAATAATATGGATATCGCTTTTCTTGTTTCCTTTTTCCTCTTTGCGCGGCCGTCAATCTCAATTAACCAGCACCTTGCTCGCTTGTGCATGGATCCTTTTTTTCTTTTTCTCTTTTTTCTTCTTTCCGTCTTCGTCAATCCCTGACACGTCCAATTCCGCATCCCTCTTGGTTCAATTGATCCGTCCATGGATGGTTATTATGCCCTTCCTGGGATGCAAGCGCCAAATAGCCTAAACTGAAAAATTTCCAGAAAGGTCTGGACAAAAGTGGCTGGCCGGGCTTGACCTTATTTGCTGCGGCGGCTAAGCCGGGGCTAAGGAGGTTTTTTTTTCCCCTGCTAAAATGCCTCCAGCGAGTGCGTTTCTGCGTTTCGGTGGTGCGTGCCGTGTGCCTCATTTTACAAACACGACAAACGCGGCCCAAGACCCGTCGCCCATGCATGAGATCAAGCCCCAAAGCAGCGCCTCTTCGGCAATAAGGCCCATCGTCAGCTCAGGGAGGATGTGGGCCAATACTACCCCAATCCATGGTTTAATTTGTCGGGCTTGTCCCCCAAGGGTAAGGATCTGGAACTCCAAGGCCTCCCCACTCGCCTTTACCCCAATCGCCATTATAGCTTGGCCATAGCTTCTTCCGTTCATCAGTCTGCGTGTGGCTGCAAATGGCTGAGGTTCCCTTCGTCCATTTTTAGCAGGGAAAGCCTTGGGCAGGCTCAGACGGTAACTTCATTTACGGAGTCACCCGTGGGTTTGTACAGTAGTGGAAGATCCGGCTGTGATGGGCGGTAAAGCACGCCTGGCCTTTCTTTTGTGGTCTCGTTCGGCTAGCTTTTGAGCTTGAGCTGGGTATAGACATGGCTGCGGGAACTGTCCCTCGGCTGGAACCAGTTCTTCCTCCACGGTCCGGGGGGCGAAAGAGTAGAGATGACGAATGGGATTGACGTATTTGCACATCGTATGGAGCGAACTTGGAGATACATGGACCTACTATCCAGGAGATAGGGCGAGGGAGAGGGCGAGAAACTCGAGCCCAAACTAGAACCCTGTGTATGTGCAGTATGTATGCATATATGATTACAATTGTATCATACATTCTCGCACACATAGACTTGCAGCATGGAGTAGTATCGTCGTCAAACTAAACCAACTCCAGGCAGCATCTCATCCTAAACGTCTCCATCGCAGACAATTCCACCAGGAGATAGATACCTACCTACTGTATACTGTAGCAGCTCCTCCCGCGGCCTACGGGACACGTCCGTCGCCAGCGTGTCACTCATTGCAACCCTTTTCTCTGCTTCTCCACTAACTAGATCTGTCGCACGTTGTTGATTGACTCGCGACCGGATCCCCCCCCTGTCCCTTTTTTTCTTCCCCCGGTGCGGTACGAAGGCATTACGGAGCAAAAAAGTAGGTGGGCTGTTGTGGCACCCAGAAGCCGCAAGCCTTTTGGGGACGGACGGGTGTGCGCCCCAAAAAGAAAGTCTCAGCCATCGGTCTCATTTTGCCCGACCCTGTTTACTCGTGGAGGTACCTACAGTACCTCACGCAGAAGCTCTGCCCTCTCTTTCGATACATGTATATAAGAGTCTTTCTCATCGCTCCCCACCCAAAAGCATAGCTTGCTCTTCTCTTCTCCCTTTTCCCTTGGTCATCCTTGATTTATCAACATAGTCTTGCTTGTTATCTATTTGTTATTTGGACGACTCAATACCCCATCATCTATCATCTTACATTCGATCGATCTTTCAACTTAATCCGACAACCACCACAATGGCTGACGAACTCAACGTCGCTCCCAATGAGAAGGAGACCAACGGTGTCCAGCAATCCGTCAACCCCCCGACTCCCTCTCGCCACGGCTTCGCCCACAACCACCATGGAGATTTCAGTGAGATGACCATTGGCCAGTACGCCCAGGCCTTTGGTGGTGCCCTTCAGCCCGGGGCCTGGAGGCCCTATGAGCACCGCAAGCTCGCCAACCCTGCCCCTCTGGGTCTCTCTGCTTTCGCCCTGACCACTTTCGTTCTGTCTTGTATCAACATGCACGCCCGAGGCGTCGAGGCTCCCAACGTTGTTGTTTCTCTCGCGTTTGGCTATGGTGGCCTTGTTCAGCTGCTTGCCGGCATGTGGTATGTTACGAGCTTTGTGCTACCCATCTGACGTAAATTGTAACCGTGCTGACTGTATATCTTACAGGGAGGTTGCTGCTGGTAACACCTTTGGTGCTACCGCTCTTGGTTCATACGGTGGTTTCTGGATCTCATACGGTATCCTCCTGACTCCCGAATGGGGCATCACCGCTCCTGACGGCCCCTACGCCGGCAACGTCGCCAGTGTGCTTGGATTCTTCCTGACTGGCTGGTTTGTCTTCACCACCATTCTCCTGCTCTGCACTCTGCGATCCACCCTGGCTTTCTTCCTCCTCTTCTTCACCCTTGACTTGGCCTTCCTGTTCCTTGCCTGCGAGCAGTACGCCGCCGACCTGGGCAACGCCACTGCCTCCCTGGCTCTGCAGAAGACTGGTGGTCTTTTCGGTTTCCTTGCCGCCTTCCTTGCCTGGTACAACGCCCTCGCTGGTATCCAGGACAGCAGGTTAGTTTATTCAAGTGCCTCTTTAACTACTTCAATTGCTAACAATCCCGCAGCAACTCCTTCTTCCAGGTTCCCGTCATCCACTTCCCCTGGTCCGAGGCCGCCCGTGAGCGCCGTGCCTCCAAGTCTGAGCGCGCTCAGGCATAAAGTGTTTTTCCTTTTTTTTTTACTAGGAAAATTACGTGTTCTTGGTCGGTTATGAGCGATGTTGGTGGGGATTTAAAGGAATGATACCTGGCGGAAAGAAGTAAAGAGCGCGCGGTTCCTAGCAGGCTGGGCTGTGCATGGAAAATGACTACTGGGCCTGTTTTTTTATTTTTTATTTTTGTATTCTGGTTCACAGAAACGTATTGAAATGTAATGCAGGAAGCCCCATCGCAGCTACTGATCTATATACCTATTAATGAAAACTGACGTTTACGTCCTTTGCCCAGCTTGACTGACTGTTCTCTGTTCTCTTGATGTCTTGATCCAAGGTCTCAACTCTACCTTTCAACTTCACCCTTCAATTCTACCTTCCTAATTCTATCTCGCCAATTGCATGCAACGTTTCTTGTGTGATCTACCGGCATTTGAGTTGATGAAATTGCGTTCTCCATACATTGGCTCTTAGTTGCGACTATCTAGCGCATTGCCTATTAATAACTCAACGGCCCTGTCTCAGATTGCCGGCTTAGGTCTTTCTAGCAGGCGCTATCCAGAACATCCTCATCAAACATTAGTGTTTGCCCCAAAGCTGTTTCACCATGCGCCGTATCAAGGTAGCCTGGCAATGCACATCGCCCATCCGTAGATTCGCGTTTTATATTGCCGTGATCTACAACTCACTTCCAATTCAGGCAATGCTTGCAGATTACGTGAAATTGTCTCTTATTGAAGTCAGAAGTTGAATCGTTGGATTTCCCGGCCCAGGGTTTTGCTATTTTTGCATTACTGAAGACTGCGCTGTGAAGGAGTTGTGAATCGCCACTGAGAATTATGCTCTCTGTGGCATCTACGGATGGACGTCGGCAGTTGTTACAAGGCTCCGAGCCTAGTTTCAAAAAATTCGTTGTTTAGCGTAGAGATGGATCTATTACTAGTATTGCCATCTGGTGGTCCTAGCTGTTTGGCAAGCTTGGCAGCCCTATGGCAAAACCCCTCCATTTGCTTCGCATCTACCCATTTTGCTAAGTCCAGAGTATAGTGTTTTTACGTATTAAAAACAGAACGATCCGCCACTTCTGACCATTCCAAGTTGGGTAGGCTTCTCGAAACAAACCGTTCTTTTGAAAAACAAGCAGAAAAATGTTTAGGTAATGGAGAAAAGAAAAAAAGAGGGGGAGAAAGAGAGAGAAAAGGATGACTGTGCTTCCTGTATGCCTAAAAGGGGCAGTGCAAGGTACGAAATATCTTACTCGTATCCCGTAAAAAAAAAAAAAAAAAAAAAAAACCGTTGATATCTCTCCATCTGCCTGCCTCTTGCAATTAGATAGTATTAATGCGCTTGTCATCAAAATATACAGAAATTGCGGGGGGCTGACTAGCTCCCGAATACAAGAGAACTTCTTCTGGATAGAAATTTCCAATTTGGCCCCCATAACTTGTAGAATCGAGTCATACGATTCATAAAATAATTTCCTTTTAGGAGTAATCAGTCTAATTAGTCCATCAATTTTTTTTTCTCTTCCTGGCTGCATTCAAAAGTGAAAAAAATCTCTCATCATTAGAAAGCTGACACTGTAGTATTGGAGCAATCCCCAATGCAACCCATTTATATGCGGTGATATCCAACCTTGGCCACTAGTTCAGCCGCTCTTGCAGCCTCTCGCCCTTCATGGCAACAAAAGTCGCCGACAGTGTATTGAGCCTCCTCTCAGAATTACAAAACAAATATCCAGTTCATTTTCTAATGGCGAGCACCGACATCCCCGGGCATGTGTTCCCGACTCATGGGGGATATCACATACGTAAAAGCAAAGCCAATCTCACTTAACCTTATCCCGAACTGACAAAATGGGAAATGGTGGGGACGAATCGGCTCTCCTCAGTCCCTGTTTTATATGGGACGCTGCCGGTTCAGCCCGGTTCAGCCCCGATGGTGGCCTATTGAAAGAGCCGGATAATGTTACCTGGTCGAGATGGAAGGGTGGTAGTCTCGCTCTGGACTGCCAAGCTGAGAGTCGTGTTCCGCCCCTCCTTTCACGTATATATATTTTTCAGCTCTCATTCATGTTTCTCGTGAGGGATTTGGTAGCTTGTTGTTTTCCCTCACCAGGTTAGTTTGACTCGTCCGTCCCCTGGCTTGCTTCGACGTTGCTGAGAAGAAGTTTGCGCGGACAAGATGAACCACAGTCAGGCGCCTACACACAGCGACAAACACCATGACAAGGAGGACCTTTTCTTGGCTTCCGAGCCTGAGTTCAACGGCAATGGCCTGAGTGTCATGCGAGACGAGACAGAGAAAGAGAAAGAGAAGGGAAACCTTGAATCGATGATTGAGAGCCAAGACCAGCAACCCGCCGATGTCGCATCTCCCCCACCGCCGCCGAATGGGGGATATGGATGGATTGTTACCCTCGCTGTTTGTATCATAAACGCCCACACATGGGGAATGAGTTCCAGCTACGCGGTATTCTTGGCTTATTACATAAAGAACAACACTTTCAACGGAGCCACCACCCTCCAATATGCCTTTATAGGATCTCTTAACCTGGGCTGCGCCATGGGCGTTTCTCCATTTGCAACCATAGCTGTTAGGAAACTCGGTACAAGACAAGTGATGCTGCTTGGTATTATCCTCGAAACGGGTAGTTGGATTGCTGCAAGCTTTGCCTCCAAGGTGTGGCACATCTTCCTCACTCAAGGTGTCCTCTTCGGTCTCAGCATAGGCGTATTATTCACAGCCACAGTTGGAATTATTCCCCAATGGTTTACGACACATCGTTCTTTGGCGAATGGCATAGCAGCCGCTGGTTCTGGCCTGGGTGGTCTCATCTACTCGTTTGCTACTGGCGCCATGATTCAAAACCTGGGACTTGCTTGGGCCTTTAGAATACTTGGCATCGTCTCCTTTGTCGTCAACCTCGCCTGTTCTTTCCTAGTCAAGGACCGCAATAAAATCATAGGGTCGACCCATCTGGCTTTCAAGGGCTCTCTTCTTCTGAGACCCGAGTTCCTGCTATTCATTGCCTTTGGCTGGTTCAGTATCTTTGGTTACTCTGTTGTCATCTACAGTCTTGCCAACTACGCAAACGTAATTGGCCTTCAGTCCTCTCAAGCAGCTCTTATCAGTGCTTTTTTCAACCTGGGCCAGAGCATTGGTCGGCCTATAATGGGCTACTTTAGCGATCGAACCGGGCGAATGAATATGGCTGCCTTTGCTACTTTCCTGGCTGGAATCTTTGCATTGGCGATCTGGATCAACACCAAAGTATATGGTGTGCTCATTTTCTACGCCATCATCTGCGGCATGGTTGGCGGCACATTCTGGACCGTTGTTGGACCAGTGGCAGCCGAAATTGTCGGATTGGCGGATGTGCCCTCTGCCCTCAACATCATGTGGCTGGGGATTGTACTCCCCTGCACGTTTAGTGAGCCAATTGCTTTACAGATTGTGACCGGAACGGGAAGCTATCTGGGAACCCAGCTATGGACGGGGCTGACGTTTATTGCTGCTGCAATCTGTATGGTCATGCTTCGCGGATGGAAGATTGGCGAAATTGACGAGCTCTCCAAGATTAATAATGAGAAATCGGAAGATTTTGATCCGTATGCGACGAATAACGAAGACGAATCTGTTGAGCAAGGCAGAAAAGCTGGACGAAAGCGCATCTTGGTTGAATTTTATAGGTGGAGGGTAGTTTGAATATCGATTTCGGGATTCAACGTTGTAATTCGTTGATATGATTATACCAGCACTGTTGGCTTGTTAGACGATGACAAACTCAGGAAATGATCTTCTACAATAAAAGAAAGGAGGAGGATACAAGGAAAAGTTTAATACATTGTCACAGCGAGCGTTGTTAAGCGGCAACTTAGTATGTTATTGGATTTTCTCGCATGGAAATTTTGAATATGAATAAATTATCCATTGCTTTGATAAATACATGTCTTGGATTTGAGACTTTGTTCCAGCCGCGAGTGTGTTCCGTATGCAAGTAACGCTATTTCTAGACTTAAACGTCTGAAGCACTTGCTATTGAACATTTACCACCTCGAGAATTCTCTTACACTGATGTATGGAAAATGTGGCATCAATTATCATTCATAAATATAATTAGTATGTCAATCAGCTGCTCTCCTTAGATATGCTTTGCTGCCCCTCCCTACCTATTGTTTAAGTGTCGTTGAAGTAAAGTAGGCAGCCATCCTAAAGAAGCACGTGAATTGGCGTTGAAGATAACGCCAGTGCTGACGCGCTGCCCCGCAAAAAGTTCACGACGCCAATTAACCAACGTCATCGCAGCATATGCGCGTCAAGAGATGGGCCCTGGCATAGAATGAATAGCAGCCTGAGGCGATGTGGCTGCTAGAAAACGAAGAGGCCTTTGAAGGTGAGCGAGAAGCCTGTGCTGGGCCTGGAGGCGCCGTGGCGCCATATTTGTGCTGACCGGATTTTATGCAGGCCGTCGACTATGGCTGCGCCCAGGCAAAACGTACCTCTTTGGGAGGACCGCAGCAGAGCGTAAGTTTGCATTTTACAGGGTATTGAGACTTGAAACATGTACTAACTGAGGCGATATCAGCTGGACAGCTTGCAATATCACATAATACCATCTCGCGTAAACACCTGACAATCACCGTCCAAAGCGTCACAGAGGGACATGCACACAACGTATCGAGCCGGTCACACATTAAGATTGAAGATCTGGCGACAAAGATTGGAACAATTGTCAACGGACAAAAGATTAAAGGAAGCGTTTTTGATACCCAAGTTGAAGAGTACGAGATTATACTGGGCAAGAGTCCCAGCAAATTCAGGTATTTAGGCCCAGACGACCCATATAGATGTAGTTGCGTTCTGCGTTGTACTGACATGCAAGTTAGGCTAAAATGGCATCCGGCAGTCTTTACTTTCTCCTTTACAACTAAAGAGCTACAAACCCAGCCCTTGACGTCTCTCAAAGAACGATTTGAGCAGCTAGACATTAAGCTGTTGACCGACTACAGCGTAAAACACACGACGCACGTCATCTCAAAGAAGCGAAATACGGCCAAAGGCTTACAGGCTCTCATAAATGGCAAATACATTGTAACGGAAACCTTTCTCGACGCAATCTCATCTGTCACAGAGCCGCCAGACGACGGGGATGGCCAAGAATCGAGCTATTTAGAAAGAGACTTTGACGAATACTGGCCCAAGGCTATGGAGCATCTGCCTCCGCGAGGTAATGAACCAATACAGCATCCAGACGAGCTATATACGCCTGATGAGAGCAGGAAGGACGTATTTGAAGGATACACTTTCATATTCTACAGCCAGCTACAGTACGATAACCTTATGGCTCCCATTACTAATGGTGGTGGGAAGGCCATGCTGCATCCCATTGAGCCACAGGAGACGGAGGTTGACGATTTCGTCCGATACGTCAAGGGAGTTGCTGGAGAGAAAGGTGCCGGGTCATTCAACGATGGCAGTGAAGGCAAGGGAGTTGTTCTCGTGAGATTCCTCCCGGCCAAAGGAGAGCTTGTTGGCTGGTATACCGAGTTCATCACCTCAGTATCACTGTTATTGGACCACAGACCCATCGAGCAAAATGAATTCTTAGAAGCAATTCTAATCAACGATGCAAGCAAATTACGACGGCCTCTGGAAGTAGAATCGTCAAACAGGAGCCAAAATTCACGGCCTGTCGGGGCTTCTTTACAGGAACCAATGACTCAACAGAGCAGGGCCAATATAACAGAATCACCAATTCTAATGGAACCATCACAACAAGGAGACTCCCAGCCAATTCCAAGGCGAGGGGGTAGAGGGCGGAAACCTATCAAGAGGCGATTCGCCGGCTTCGATGATGACGATGACATGGCAGCAGATGAACCCCCGCCTCCTCCTTATGAGCCGCCAAAGCATCAAACGCTACCACAGGACGATGAGGGTGGATTATTTGTCTCACAAGAGCAAGATGAGCCTTTCGTGCCTGATGAACAGGATGTCGATGTTCGCTCTCGCAGAAAGAGACCACCCTCGCCCATACCCGAAAGTGATTTGATGGAAGGATTGGCACCATCTGTGGCAAAATTCAAGCGGCAGCGCCTTGAGAGAGGAGACGATTTCGCCGCACCATCGCCTAAGCCTGATGAAAACGTGGTCGAACCAGCAAGGACCAAGAGTGCTAAAAAGAAAGTGAAGGAGGAACTAGATGTTCTAGCAGTGGTCGCGAAGAATCGCGAAGAAGCGGAAGCTCGAGCTCGAGCCGAGGCGGAAGACTTGGCAAACCTACCGGAGGGTATCGACTTGGCTGAGATTCGCCGGCTCAACATCGTCGAAGAGATGGATATCCGTATCCCGGAGAGAGCATCAGGAAGGGATAAAGAGCAGGAAGTTGCAGACGGACGATGGAACCCTAAATGGAATGGCATGAAAAACTTCAAGAAGTTTCGCAAGAGAGGGGAAGTGGTGGGCAGACAGCCTGCGAGGGTGATGATCGCCCTTACTGAAGTCAAGCCCAAAGAATTCGGAGTTGGCGATAACTATTGGCTGGAAGATGAGAGCACTGGCCGCAAGAATACCACGAGCCAGACATCTCCCGTCATAGCTAGCGAGGCAAGGAGCACTCTCTTGGTGGATGCGCTGCCGACAAGGCCTGGTGCCTCTTCCGCACGAGTCATCGCTTCAGAGAGCAGCGATATAGAGGAGATTGAAACGCCAGAGTTAGAGCAGCCATCCTCCAGAGCCACGGGATCGAGAAGAGAGGGGACCAGTGCTCCATCGCAGAAGAGCACTAGGCAGAGTCAGCTCTCGAGCGCACAAACCCGCTCGACCGGCCAGGGGAAGAGAGCGGCCACGGAACCTGCGGCAGCTAGGGACCCGCCGCCGCCGAAACGGACGAGAATGGCGACAAACCTGCTGGAGGTTGGAGACAGTGACGATAGTGACGACGACCTCAAGTTTAGGTTTGGCAAGAGGCGATAATTTGCTGAGCAATAAGGGGTGCTCTTGCGGAATTGTATCTATGCCATCTATGTAATATAATAATTGTACACGGGGTATCTCTCTAGCTTATGTATAAAATCTATTAGCCCTTTGTGGTGTATACACGCACATATCCTCCTCCTCCTACTCCACAAAACTTCAGCCCAAGTAGTCTAATCCATTTGATCCATGTCGTTCTCCTTGGTATCCGACTCTTCGACCAGCAACCCCACGAGACATGCTGCCAGCATAGTCTCATAGTTGACCCATGGGTGGATTTCTCCAAATAGCTTTGTACCATCTCGTCCCGCGCCTCTCATAAGCTCCGGTACGCCTCCGGGATGGAATCTCGCATAAGGCGTAACATTGTAGACCTTGCCATTGATAGCCATCCAAGCGTCCTTGCCCTTACGGCCAGTCTGCGTCTTGAGCATCGAAGGCGTCACACGTAGGTAGGGAGTCGAAGGAGCCACGCCACGCAAGTCGGAATTGGGACCGGATATCCTCGCCCAGTCCAACGGAGAGTGGCCCGGCGTGAGGACGACTTGGCGACTGGGCTTTTGCGGCTTGGCGGCGAGCGTGGGAGGAGGAGCGAGGCCGGACGACGAAGACGAGGACGCAGCAGGGCCGCGATTGGGCGCTGGGCCGCGGGCACGCTGGGCGGAGTTGGGGGCTGGGAACTGGTTGAGAGAAGGAATGCGGCTGTTGGACTGGCGAGGGGAAGGGAGAGGTGGCGGAGGCATCATCGAGGACGCTGAGTCGGCGGAGAGGCTGAAGCTGGGGACGCTTTGCGCTGGCTTTGCGGCTTGAGCCTTGGGCGTGGTGGGAGAGTCTGGCCCTTCGATGGAAGGCGGGACGATGGTAGGAGGCACGATGGTAGGAGGCTGGCGTTTCTTCAAGGTCCCCGAGGTTGCTGCTGTTGAAGTCGTATTTGAAAGCCCCTTTAGTTCAACATCGGCCTTGGATGCAGAACTGCGGCCAGCATCTGCGCTGTCTCTGCCTCGTTGTTTTCCATTTGACGTTTCCTTCTCTTTACCGTCCGTGATGGCCGCAACCCCTCCAAAGCTCTGCCATCGCAGCAACAGCCATTGCGGCGGCCGCAGAAAGACGAAGACGACCGATGCGACAATGAGCGAAATGCCCAGCACGGCCATCGTGGGGGCTTGCTGAGACAAGCGTTGCTCGCTTAAAAAAAGGAAGAGATGGCCGTCGGCAAGATGCCGGCGAGCAAAGAAAAAAAAAAGAAGCAAAAAAGAGGGAAAAGAAGAAGAGGTAAAATGACGAAATTCCAGTCTGCTACACCGAGCATCCACGTCAGAGCGCAGTGATGACGGCAAAACGCTGAAAGGCATGCATGTGGTCTCTAAATTTGGGACAGCAGAGGCTTGCGCCCTAGCCGGAAAGGGCGGGCTCCCTGTCATTTTTCCGTCAATGGGTCCCAGGCCGGGACGCCGTTAGCGTTTGGCACTACGCCGGGCTGGGGACAGCAGGGACCGCTGGATCGAATCAGCTGCTTCTTGTGTTTTTCTGGTTTGTTTTGTTTCATCAGGAGATGATGATGCTTTTGCGCGATTGTGTGCAGGCGGCGGCAGGTACTGTGTGTCCTGTTGAGAGCGGCTCTCGCTTGTCCATCCACGCCAATTTGAGTCAAGCAGCGTCTCTGTAGCGGTTGCGCATATTGCATACGAGTAAATAAACAATGGCTGCCGATCCCGACTTTGTCCGTGTGACGCTATCGAGCAAAACGGCAGCACTAATATCCTGTACGGAGCATTCTTTTGCGGACCAAGTTTAATTAATCTCTCGCCGTCTTTATGTACGGCACGTCCTGTACAGGATGTACTGTAATGCAATGTACAACGCATGTACAGCACCTAGGTATATGCGTGCCTGCCCAGATCTCACTTCGTCTGCCGGAGCAGGGGGAACGGGGAATTGCTGGCATTGCATGTGTTGTCGCATTAACAAAGTGAGATGTACGGCCAGGGCCTGGTGTAGCATCTTTTCCCGGCATCGTTCCATATACATGTAATCCACCTGCCCACATTATACACTACTGTACAGTACGATAGGCATTACATCTCACGGGCAGTATCGGATCCATCTATAGATAGAAACCTCTGGATAAAGAGCATCTGTGTATTTACACCGGTATTCCCCAGTATTAGCACCAATGACTACGCAGTCACTCTATACTCCGCTCTATATGCTGCCTCCCACGTCCCAACTACTGCTAGCATGCATGTCTAACTTGCATCCTCGCTTCAAATTGTGGGCTTTGGCTTTGGCCTGGCATGCCGCTTCGTCTCATAGGACCACCGGCTTGCAGCTGCACGCTTTACCGCCTTTCTGGATACAGAACTTGCGGGGGGCCGGAAACCCTTGCGCTGCAAATGGATTGGGCCATAATTGTTGCGTGTGCGTGCTTCTCGCAGTCAGGCGATGCAATGAATGTCATCGCCGCTCGTTGCGCACGTAAAAAAAGGACGCTGCGCCGGAGCATCGTCAAGATTGCAAAGTACCAGATGCCGCTCGCTCGCTCCCGCCCTCTGTGCTGCTCCGCAACGTTGACATTAAACAGTGATCCCTCCTCTAATTTATAGCTGCCCGTCCCGCTGGCCTAGTGGACCGCCTCAGGCTCTCCCGGCTCCTTTTATCCCTCCACACGCCCCCTAATTTCTGGCCCGGCTAGCCACCACAGCGGGCTTAATTACAGTGCTAGGGACGCTGCCCAAGGGAGCCAGGGAACGCTACCGACAGCCACCAGCGAGTGACTGTGGCCGCTTTGGAGGATGCGCTCCGTGCAGGTCAACCCATACTCAGACACCATCGTCGACAACGCAAAAACACAATCATCCGCCTCCCGACTCTCACGCCTCGCCGCCGGCAAGCCCGCAGTCCCCAAGAGACCGGCTGCCGAAAAGACAAGCGCTGCGCCAGCCGCCCGATCGACCTCGACCGTCCAAGCCAGGCCCCTCATCCGTGCCAGCGTCGCGCCAAAGCCCGCTGCGGTGCAAGCTCGATCCCCGAATCAACAACATGTGCTTTCTGTGAGGGCTGCCGCTGCTCCGACTACGCGTTCTTCCACCACGAGGAACTCTACCGCCATGCCGATCGGAGACAAGCCTCGCCAGCCTCAGCTGAGCGCTGGCGCTGGAACCGGGGTCGCAAGAGGCTCGACCCGAGCGCCCCTGACGCCCAAGGTTGCTGTACGAGGTCAGGCGGCGACGACGACGATGGCGACAGCGACGACGCCCATGGCTCGCAGATCAGGATCTTCGATTACCGGCGCGCAATCTCCTCGCAGTGATGTCAGCTCTGTTACTGGATCATCATTCCTAAGTCACAGCACCGCCCCGCGGTCAGGCACCAGGCAGACCCGTGCCGAAAGCACTCATACGACGCCGAATAGTACGCCGAATCTCGACAAGCTGAGCGATGGATGGGAAACCAAGAGCAATAGGAGTAGCCGCGGGCTGGGTGTATCGCCCTTGGCACGGACCGACAACATGGGCTCTAGGAAGAGCATCGGAAACTCGCCCAACGGGCCTGGAGATGACTCCAAGTTCTTCTACGCGAGCAGCATAAAGCCAGCCGCCCCAACATCACATCCGCCTCGGCCAGCTTCTGTGGTCCATACTAAGAGTACGCCGACCTTCTTTTATGCGAGCGATGCTGCCAGCAAGCGAGTTACGAGCCCTCCTTCATACCCAAGCTCAAGCTCCCACTCGCTGAGCTCGGCGCAAGAGGGGGTTGCTACCAAATTCTTCTACGCCAATGGCGCACCAGATATGGACGCAAGATTATCAGCGCGCAGCTCTGGGTCAGGCTCGACCGTATCCAGCGGCTCTAAACCGCCTCGCCCAACTACCAGCGCCTCGTCTGTCGCAGGATCCAGCACGGTACAATTGCATTCGAGGCCAGCATCGCCTTCCAAGAACCTTACACACCCTACATTACCACTACAACAACACCACCAACAGTCACCGCAATCAATACGGACCACCGTCATGTCTCCAACTTCTCCAGTTCGATCCTCAGCCCACCCGTCACCGACATTGGCGGGCTCCGCAAGCCAGGTTGGCAAGCGGCGGGTGAGTATCGAAGCGCCCCTGCGGCTAAAACAGGGGCATGGCCGCGCAGGCAGTGTCCATTCAGATGGAGTAGTAACACCAAAGGTCGCTACACCAACCATGGCGCCACCTATGATCCATGCGCCTCATGCGCCTGAGATGACGCCGCCGCTTCTAAGCCCAGGCCTCGCACAATTGTCACAGCCAGTGACTATGGCAACGATTTTGCAAATGGCTGATGAGCTAGAAGATGAAGAGGACGAGGATAGCGAGGGCGAAGACGGAGAGGGTGGACACAGCGACGACTCAGATTCTGACTCCCGCAGCCATAAGAGGCTGTCTCAGAACTCCGAGCCGCTTGACCACCTCGTCCTAAGCGCTCGGCGTGAACGCAAAGTTCAGGATCTCGAAATCACCAATGCTTCTCTGGAGGCCATCAATAGGACTCTTGAGAGGCAACTCCGCAAACAATCCTCGGAATTGCGCCGCTTCCGCCGCTTATCTAGAGCCGGCCGCCTTACAGCGGCCACCAACCAAGGAGGAGCCTCTCTGTCTGTACCAGATGCTTCGAGCGGCCTTACTGATGTTAGTGAGAAGGAAGAGGACGCAGTACCGGAGAATCAAGAATATGATGACGATGAGGATGAAGAAGAAGAGGAGGAGGAGGAGGAGGATGAAGAGGAGGATGAAGACTCGCTGGTCGACTCCGAGTTATCCAACGAAAATGCCGCCACTGACCCCAAATCTACCGACCCTCAAGCAAAGGCAGATTCACCCAGTGTCAAGCGGCGTAAACGCGATGAGCGTCGTCTCCAACTTGATCTCACTAGGCATCAAGAGCTCCTCCTTGACAGCCAGAAGATGAACCAGAGTCTCAAGAAGTGCCTCAACTGGACCGACCTGCTGATAAAGGAGGGGCAGAAAGCACTGGCTTACCGAGTCAAGATTGCCGACGTGGATGCCATGCCTGGACGTGTCTTGGCGGCCTCATACTACGATTACGGCGAAGACACATCTCAAGCTGGAGACGATACAATATCTACCGTTTCTGCATCGCACTTTGGGGACGATACCATCTCAATTGCGGAATCCGACACATGGCCCAAGGAGGCCCAAGACCGTGACAGCGGCATAGAATTGCGCGCTGCGGGTCACTAGCTATCCGACCTTTCGCATTTATACGGGCGCATAATCTTTTATAATCGCCTTTTTGAAGTTTCTATATCCGCGGCGCAGTCGCTACTTACTTCTTCACATCGCCACTCATTCATATCCATTTTTTTCTTTCTTTTCTCAGTCCTTGTTGCCACCTACTACTGCAATATTTCCTTTTTCACTTCTCTACTACCCTTTTTTCTATTTTATATCTGCGACAGCATATATTTTTCTATACATCTACACTTATAGTTATATCTCGGGATATCGGGGATACACGGCGCTCCTTTGGATTTCACATGGCGTTTACACTATCATATTTCTTTTATACTTTTGTTGCTACTATCAGACAATGAGCTTGTTCATTGCGTTTATGAAGGCCATGATCACTCCATTCTTCCTACAACCAGCCATCTCCATTCTTTTTTCTTTTCTTTTCTTTTTCTTTTCTACTTGAGAGCTTCCTCGTATCCCAACCCCGTCCCTGAAATACCCTTCTTCTACAATCCGAGTACGAACCAAAATCCTTCGTTAGGTACGCTCGAGGTGGGTAAACACGACTTCACAGCGTTCCCTTCCTCCCGCAAAGTCCTTCTTTCTGAGATATCCTTGTCATTATTTGACTACTCGATTATTTTTTGCTGTTGTGTGTTTTTTGTTGTTTTTCACATGTGTAAGATCAGATACCCGCAGAGGCAAAGCAAAGGACAAAAGAGATAAATATAGAGAAAGACGAAAGAAAAAAGAGAGAGAAAGCCACGGACACAGCATGAAATTTGCGCCGAGACGAAATGAGAAGATTGGAAGAAGAGAAACACGAAGCGCTTATTATTTTTTTTCTCCTTGAAAGAAAAGAAGAAAGAAAGAAAGAAAACGAAGAGGAAGAAGAAAAAAACGAAGAACCCCTTTATATATCGTTTAGCTCTTCTACATAAGGGGGCTACACTTTAACGAGTTTGCAATGTCTCTGGATATAAAAGGAGAGGAAACTGCATTATTTTTATGTATGCGAGATAGAATACGCTGGGTCTCTTCAGTGATGATGGAAATGGAAATAGAAGAAAAAGCGTTTATGCCTTCTAATGGTTGTGTCCTGCTTAAAATATGCCTTTTTTTTTTTTTATTGTGTGATATGTTTTGCTATTCTCCCCCTATTTGGGTAAAGATGCCTGAGATACATGAATGAACCAAGTACCTATCATGAAAGAAGAGAAGAGAACAAGTTAACTAAAACTAAAATGGTGGTGGGTGTATTCTATGGTAAATGGTAAATGGGCTGATCGCTCTCTATCCGGCAATCTTGACATTAATCTCTCTAAACAAGCAAACGGACAATCTCCCTCGATTCCCTTTTTTCTTCATCTCTACTCCCCTTTCCCCCCAAGTTTCCTTTCCTCTGATATTCGCCATTAAACGTCTCTCATTGATTTTCTCTATCGCCATACTCAAATATTTTATGCCGCCGCCGGTTTCGGCACATTAGGCGCATCCTGGGCAACCGTCTCGGCGGTTTTATCGTGGTGCTTCTTATGCTTGTGTTTATCTTCGTGCTTGTCCTTCTTGATGGCTGCTTCAGCAACAAGCTGCTCGAAAAGCAGATAATCGCCCTCTTCTTCGGGGGATCGCTCAGCCTATTACGTCAAACCAGGTTAGATATATATACTAAATCATATAAAAGGAAGAAGAAATGGCATACCTTGAGGAAGATCTCGCCAATCAGAATGAGCGCCTGCGCTCGCTCCAATCGCTTCGACAACGGAACTTTCTTGTCGTTTAGAACCGAGTCGCACACCTCGCGCAGCACGCCCTGAATCTCAAACCTGCTGCCCCTCCACGCGGCGGTCAGGATCTTGCCCGTGACACGGCGCTCGTACTCAACACGCTTCTCGTCCGTCCAGTCCTCGCCGCCTCTCTCCTCCATCTTGGCCATATCCTCCACCGTCTGCTGTGCATCAATAGCGCTGCTGATGGTGTTCCAGGTATCCTTGACCAGTGTGCCCTTGTCCTTCAGCTTGCTAAAGAAGCCGCCGATGCCAAGGAACTTTTGGCTGCGCAAAAGAGTCGAAGCCTTGGACACGTAGGTCTGACCGATGGCGTGAAGAATATCAATACCAAACGACTCCATCTTGAGATTCTCCACCTCGAGTCGCATCTTCTCCTGAAAGGCCCTTGTGACATCGGCGCTCTTGTCAGTCTCAGCCCATACGCTGACTCGGTCTAGCAGTTTCTTTGACAGTTGCTCCACGCGCTCTTGACGGACGCGAGCACGCTCCTTCTCATAAGCCAGCAGCTTATCTCTCTGTTCCTTGCTCATACCACCCTTCTTGCGGCCCTTGCCCTTGTCATCCTCTGCCTGCTCCATCTCCTTCTCTGCCGATTCATCATAAGCCTTGTCCATAAGGGCCGGTCGAATGGGGATCTGTCTCCGGGAGCCAACAGAAGGGGCTGGAGACGCCGCATCGGACCGAGCTGGCGGGGGCGTAGTAGTAGCGGAACCCGAAGGGGTCTTCTCCTCATCTACAACCACCGTAGGCGGTGGCGGCGTAGAGGTAGAACCTGTAGATGCGGTCGGGTTCTCCTTCATACTCTCCTTCAATGCCTCAGCTGTTCCGGGAAATTCTTCGTCCTCTACCGGCGGAGCCTCTCCTTCTTCCTCTCCCTCCATGGCAATGTCCATGGTGGCCGCCAGATCTTTCATCAGGCTAATCTCACCAATCCAGTCGACAAAAGCCTCGCCGCCAAAAATGGCGGAGAAGAATTCCGCCGGGTCGACGAAGCCCTCTTGCGGTTTTGCGTGGTCCTTTCCATACTTGTCGTAGGCTTTTCGCAGATCCGCGTCAGAGAGAACTTGGTAGGCCTCACCGATGGCCTGGAACTTTTCGTGTGCTGTCGGATCGTTTGGGTTCTTATCTGGAGGCAGAAGACTTGTTAGAAAAGCGGCAGAGGGAGAAATCAAGTGCGTAGTGATAAAATATTGCACGGCGAAAACGGTGGAAGTGATAGAAACGTGCGCGCTCATTACATACCTGGGTGGTGGACAATGGCCATCTTGCGGTAGGCCTTTTTGATCTCAAGCTCAGTGGCCTGCGGCGAGACGCCGAGGGTGTCGTAGTAGGCCGTGTCGACGACCATTTTGAGTGTGTGTCTTTGATATGCGGGTGCGGTGCTTTCGAGTGTGTCTAATTAAGAGAAAAGTTCAAGAGGTCTGGCTGCGCTATGGGAGGTGTAAGATGGCGGTTTCGCGGTTCTTTATCGCGGCATTAGTAGAAACATGGCATATTTGTTCGCCGCAGCCGAAATTTTGCCCAAGGCCGGGTGGTTCGCCTCGTCGGCGCTACGTAATGGCGGGGCAGTGCCGCTAGCCTTCTTATACAAGTGAGATACGATTGGTGACAGGCAGCTAAAACTGCGCCGCAGATCCAGCCGTTTCAGTGCCCTATCGGATTTTCACATGAAAATCGATAGTCTCCAGTTTGATTTACATTGTTTGCTAAGTAAGCATCATCACATATCATTTGCTATGGGAACATTGATCAATAAAGAACAACTCATACTGTAAAAATGGCTGGACCTGCATAGTGCACTCAAAGAAAGCAGTATATTATTGCCAAACACTGGCCACTAAACATCAAGCCCAGAGAATTGCAGCGCATTCCAACCATATACGTCACTAACAGGTAGATCATGCAAGCAGATGAACCACTAACGGACCACAACAACACTAAGCTGTCATTATTGAACACCGGAAGCCTTCATTCGCTTGAAGCATTCTTCATAGGCTTCGTGAATCTCGGGAATCTCATATTTATATTCCCCCAGCTTACTAACAAGTTTGGTTGCGTCGAGAGTACAGTTGCTTCGACCTGCCTTGATGACTTTGGCTTGTTCCTCGAGCGTAAAGTTTTCCCAACAGAGTTCTGGTCTCACAATCTTTTTGAACAGCGTAAGAACCTCGTTATGCGAAATGGCGCCTGGATTGGTAAAGTTATACACGCCCGTTTCACCGTGCTCTGCGAGAATGATGGAAGCCGGTAGAAGGTCATGAAGGATAGTGTTGCTGTTGGGGATGTCTACTACCCTGTCGTAGCGAATGATTTTGGTCACGAAATTGCGGTGGTGGAGGTCATCGCTAACGGGCATGCGAAGGCGAAGGATGAGACAGTTTGGATAACTACTCAAGATCTGGATGAGGTGTCAGTATCATCACATCCACTCTTGACCATATAAGCGTACCGGCTCAACATGGCTCTTGGTTAAGGAATAAAAGCTTCCCTCAAAATTTGGGCGATCTTCTTCCGTGTAGCCGCGCCCTCCGATGGGATGCGCCTTATCGTATTGATACACACAACCTGTGGCGAAGACAGTGCAGTGGATATTCGCCTGGAAGCAGGCATCTGCCAGGTTAAGCGTACCAATGGCGTTGGATCGCACCGTCTGTGACTTATTCTCTTCGCACCAATCGACGTTTGGTCTGCCAGTGCATCCAGCAGCGTTTAGGACGTGAGTTGGCTTGGTTAGAAAGAGCTCAGAAAGGACAGCCTCTCGGTTTTCCATGCGAATCGTCGTGGTGTGGACTTCTTTGCCTTGTTTCTCCAAAAGGCGTTTCAAATGTCCAGCAATCCATCCGTTGCCTCCCCATATGAGAAAGCGTGGTTGACGATGGCCATTTGATTGGCAGCTTGCCATTTTGATGAGGCTGCTGATATGTGGTTTATGATGATAGTCACTGAGCTTTGATGATTCAAGTGCTCTATAGGCATGAAGTGCAACTCTCTAAAACATGGTGGAGGGGAGAAGATTGGGGGCACCATAGCTAGATGTCGGAACGACAAGAGGAAAGTGTTACTCTGATGCCCCTGTATAGTATTGTGTGATTGGCGGAAAGTGTCACCTGTTTCAACATCGATAGGCTTCACTTGCTTTCTTTCAGTCTAATCTGGTAGCACCTGCCTTGAAACCAAACGTGGTAGATAATCACCTGCCAGGAAGCAACTGCGTCGTAACACCTGCCTATAAGTATATTGTGCTACCTTGTCCATATTCCTAGAACCTCTCACAGGGGGAGAATATGCTATCTCTAACAAAGAATTGAAGAAAGACGTATATGCACTACAGATTTTATAGGAGCGAGAAAGAAGTTTGATGGGTCCTATAGCTATCTCGATTCTCGGATATAACAGCAGATCTTAAGCAAAGAAATAAGCAGTAATTTTGTAGAATCGATGGGTTCCCATGAGCAGCTTCGGCAAGTACGGAAACGAAAACATCCAAGTCAATATCCATGTACTCTTTAGATGCGGGATGTCTCATGGAAGGAAAGTGCCACAAGAATGTGCTGCTCTGCTGGCAGACGAAAGCAAGCCTGTGTCTCAATGATGGGTAGCCCTCATGGACACATCCATTACCAAGAGAGCTGTGAAAAATTTAAACGATACTAAGCCTCGTAATCAGCGCTCCCTAGCAAATAACTACCTATCTACCGCTTCACTTCTCAAACACTCTAACCTTCCGGTCTCGCCGAAGAGCCATGCACAACCTTTGCTGTACAACGGCGAAATCTCACACACTGTTTCTCCAAACTCGTATTCGTGCTCATGCAATGCTGATTACAGACTATTGATTGTCCCAAGAGCTTCCATACCTTGACCATTCTCCTACATCGTTCTTACCTAGATAGCTACCCACACTGATTCCAAACGGAGTCTGTAAACATTCACATCCCGAAGCCCTCATAAATCGGAGTTGGGTTATCGATTTATCTACTGGCTGAGTCATCATGACGGTAGCGCCTGTCAGCACAGAAGAAAAGAAACGGCGGTACCCTGAAGCGAGGGGTGCTTCAAGCAACGAACTCCGGGTCCAGGCATCAGATACCGACCACAAAAGCCATTAAATGGCACTGCTTGACAATCCCCCTATAGACGCGGTCCAATGAAGGCCAGGAAATATTACTTTCCCACCGTTAACCCCTAAGCTCCCCAGCCTCCATTCCGTATTCGCAATAGTTAGGCTCAGTAGGCGCGTCTCCTGCATGTTCAAGCGCATTAGCGGAATCGGCAGCCGTGCCAGCAGCTAAAACAACCACCTGGAAAAGCTGTAGGCCTATACTAGCCCTACTGTATGGAGTTTGCTTCGGAACAATTTTGTCTTGTTGTGCGCTTTGGTGGGGCCTCATAGCTCTCACGGCGATCCATCGGCGTATTCGTATTTTACTCAGCTCCCACTTCCTTTTTCGCAGTCTTTCATTTTAACCACGACACTCTCTTAGTTCCCACGTTCCCCCCCCATTGCTTAACTTCTCTTTCTTCCCTTCCTTCAGGTGCTGTGTATCTTATTAATAGTATTTGTTTTCACTATACCCCGTACTACTTTTTCCACCCGGCGGTTCGCTCAAACTACGAACACGGTAGCCAGATTGTTTCCGTGCTGGCTTTTCTATACTAAATTTTTACTATTTCCTCCACCCACCCTCAACCGCACAACAAGACAAAAGTGCTCACGGAAACCAGCCACAATGGGCGCCCTCTACTATTTACTGCACCCGGGCCAATTGCGCTCCATGATTCAATGGTAGGTGTAATCATGGGAAATCCAAGGAGGATCCAAGACAACTTTATGACACGTTGCTAACCTAGTCAACTCTAGGAAGCTGTGGCATGACCCTGTTCACAAACGCGACCCCTCGACCGAGTGTGCGACATTATCAGAATGTTTCCGCTATCTGAATATGACCAGCCGTAGTTTCTCGGCTGTCATTCAAGAACTCAACCACGAGCTTTTGGTCCCAATCACCCTTTTCTACTTGGTGCTACGTGGCCTCGACACAATTGAGGATGATATGACTATCCCCCTCGATGTCAAGGTCCCTATGCTGCGACAATTCCATGTGACAATGGAGCAGGACGGCTGGCAGTACCACGACAGCAAAGAAAAGGATGCAGAGCTTCTAGAGCACTTTGATGTCGTGATTACCGAGCTTAAGAAGCTCAAGAAGACTTATTACGAGATTATCAAGGACATGACTATCAAGATGGGCAATGGCATGGCCGACTACGCTCAAAATACCGAAATGATTGAAAATGGTGTGCAGACTGTTAAGGAATATGAGCTGTACTGCCACTACGTTGCAGGCCTGGTCGGCGAGGGCCTGACGCGGCTATTTGTGGCTTCTGAGCTTGCCAACCCTAAGCTGGCTGAGAGGCCCGCCTTGACCGAATCCATGGGTCAGTTCCTACAGAAAACAAACATCATCCGCGATATCCATGAGGATTGGGGTGACCGCCGACGATGGTATCCAAAGGAGATTTGGAGCAAGCATGTTGACAAATGGGAAGACTTGTTTGATCCCAAGTATGAACCACAGGCGGTAAACTGCGTATCAGAAATGGTACTCGACGCCCTGAAGCATGTTGAAGACTGTCTTTTCTATATGGCCGGCATGAGGGATCAAAGTGCTTTCAACTTTGTTGCCATTCCGCAGGGCATGGCCATTGCCACCCTGGAACTATGCTTCAGGAACCCAGCTGTGCTGAAAAGCCATATCAAGATTACTAAGGGAGATGCTTGCCAAATCATGTTGGAAAGCACCCAGAACCTCCAAGTTCTCTGTGATGTTTTCCGAAGATATGCAAGGCGCATTCAAAAGAAGAATGACCCTCGGGACCCCAGCTTTTTGGCAATCAGCGTACAGTGTGCCAAGGTACGAAGAAGCTCTTCTCTCGAGTTGGAACTTTGCTAACAAATTTGACCCTCTAGATTGAGCAATTCATCGAAACCTTGTTCCCAAGACAAGATGCCAAGAAGCTCACCAAGGAGGCACAGGAGAAGCAGAAACAAGAACCCGGCATGTCCACTGGCGAAACCGCCATCCTGGTTGCTGTCGTTCTCGGTGTTTTGTTAACCATGACGGGTGTTATGGTAAGATACATCTACTTATTCTACCCCAGATTTAATTACAAGATAAGTGAATCTAACATTATACAGATTGGCATTGCTTGGTTCTTCGGTGCGAGATTTGACGGCACTTTTACTGATACTGCCAAGCTGTGGACGAGTGCTGGCGGCGGTGCGCCTCCAGTATTGGACCGTGATGAATTGTAACGACGCTACTAACTTATTGATGATACCACCCAATTGCGATGCCTTGATGCCCTCATGCACTACAGATCTTGGCTCATGATATCTGCCAAGCATACACAATGTATACTTACTATCTTAATTAATATCTTTAATGCAAAATCGAGCAGGAGCCATACTTCCTGCTTGATCGTTAACAACAGGTGCTGTATGTCAATAGCAGCGTGTTTTTTTCTCCTTTTTGCCTTTCCCCTCTGTCTACAAAACTAGCACGGATGTCAAATTGCAATCCAGTCCTTTCATGACTGTGGTTGTGCCGAAGAAGTGCTGATATTAACCCTTTCCATTGCTTTTAGTCGCTTTAACTAGCTTGACGCAGCGTAAATCTCCAGCCTTGGGTTTTAACGAGGTTGGATTTGCGCGGGCGAGCAAACATACCCATATTGCAAGTATAGCTTTGCGATGCGAATGTCGCAACGGTGAAGCTGTGCGCATTGAATATGCCCATGTTTGTTCTGAATTATGCCAATCCAGCTATTATTAATTTCGTACTATATATGAGTTTAAATATATCACATATACCTTTGCACAAATATCTTCAATGCTTCGTTACTAAATATTCACAGTTTCCATAATCTATAAATGAAACTAGTAATCAAGGCAACGTTCTCTATTATATCTACATGTGCTCGATACGCTGCGCTGCTCACAATAACCACAAGCTAATTAATACTTCTCAGGCAGATAGCTACCATCACATCGTTTCCAAGGCTTCTCTTTCTTTGTCTCGGAAAAAAAAAATTATATGTCTATGAAATCGCAAGAGATATGAATTTTAAACTTCAATGCGCTCTTTCTTTTTTCTTCTTCTAGGCCTGTCATCTCAACGACTAGATAAGGGAAAGGGAATATAGTCGAGTGATTTACAGTTCACCGTTGTTGGCGATGAGGTTGGTGGTTCCGGCAACGTTCTGCTGGACCGAGGCGCCGGAAGCAGTGGCGAGGTTCTTGATGAGGTTGGTGACATCGTTGACGTTGGTAACACCCTTGAGAGCCATCAGGTAGCCAGCGAGACCGGCAACGTGAGGAGTGGCTACATGAAGAACACGAATTAGTTTAGGATTCAAGAGATTTTTATATAGGAGACGAGTTCTTACCCATGCTGGTGCCGCTGAGAACGGCAGTATCGGTATCCGACTTGATGCCAACGCTGAGAACATTGACACCGGGGGCGTAGATATCGACATCAGCGCCAAAGTTGGAGAAGCTAGCACGGATATCGGTGGTGGCATCGATAGCACCGACGGTGATGGCCTGAGGGGCAGAGCCGGGAGAGGTGTTGGCAGTATCTTGCTATAATGCGAGTTAAAAACAACGTTTTTTTCAGAGGAGACGAGTGGGAAGGATATAAACGTACGTTCTCGTTACCAGCAGCAACAACAGGGACGACACCAGCGTTGGCAATGGCAGCAATAGCGTTGTTGACAGCAGCGGACAGGGAGCCACCGAGAGACATGTTCATGACAGCCTTGCCGGAGAGGCCCTTGGCCTGGACGTCGTTGACGACGAACTGCATGCCGTTCAGAACGCCAGAGTTGCTACCGGCACCAGAGGCATCAAGGACCTTGACGGCAACGAGCTTGATGTTCTTGGCAACGCCGAAGGTAGCACCACCAATGGTACCAGAAACGTGGCTGCCGTGGCCGTTCTCATCAGTGTTCTAAGCGCTGTTGTTAGCTTTTTGTTCATACTGGGCAAACTTCATTCACCGGTTTGGGCGTATGAGAAGGGCGTGTTGTTACATACGTTGGAGTTGACAAAGTTGGCACCGAAAGAAGCACGGCCCTCAAACTCAGTGTGGGTGATTCTAATACCAGTGTCGACAACGTAGGCAGTGATACCAGCGCCGGCAGAGTTGTCAAAGATGTAGTTCTTGCCACCAATGTTTTGGTTAGAGAGACGGATGAGGCCGGGGGTAGCGTTGGTCTGGGCAACGAGAGCCTTGGTCTGGACGACGGTATCAGCCTCGATATAGGCGACCTCCTTCGCGGCGAAAATGGACTTGATCATCTCATCGTCAGCGTCGAGAGCCATGGCGCGCCAGGTGTGCATCTGGAAGGAGTGGATTTCAGTGGACAGCATGTTGCCGCCGAGGCTTCGCTTTCCAAGGTTGCGCTTCTGGATGGTGGCAGCGAACTCGGCCTGCTTGGCGGCGATGGCCTCGGAGCCGAAGGTGTTGTTGTAGACGACAATGTAGCGGTTGGCGACGATGTGCTTGGCGTGAGGGTTGGTGATGTATCCAACTAGGCCAGCCAAGTTTTCATTGATCTCGTTGATGGTTTCGGTGAGGTTGAAGTTCAAGTTGATGTGGTTATGGGTGTTGGGGCCATGGCCACGGAACGGCAGGGCAGCCGCCAAAGGGGCTACCACTAACAGGAGATACCCAAGCATAGTATTGAAAGGCGCCATCGTGACGGTTCTTTGACTTGGTTCGAACGGAAAGGGAAGTGAATATTAATAGTACTTTGGTTTGTGAGGACAGGCCCGGCTGTTCACTCGTCGAGGCTGAAGGAATGTTGGTTCTTTCGCTCCAAAAAAAGAAATAAAGCTATGGATCCGCGTTGGACCAAAAAAAAAGGGATACAAAGAGAGGATAAAGGATTCGGCGATCAACGGATCCTCTATTAACCAGCTACTCAAAATAAAGAATGACGGTAAAAATAGAATATTGTTGCAGTCCAAGTGCGGAGGACCAGGCCAGCGACTATTTGCGACACAACAGAGAGAGCGTATGAATAGGACTTATCAAATCCCAAAAAAACGAGGGGGGGAGGCGAAGGAAATAAAGTATTGACGAGTGAAGCGTAGGTGAAGAAAAAAGAAAAGACCAATGACTGGGGGGGGCAAGCAAAACGAGGAGAAGAAGAACAAAAAAGTGAGTGCGTGAGAGAGCGGCCTCCCCAGCTCTCCCACACCCAGAATTGATGGAACGTTCAATTGGGGAGCTTCCGGGGATGGGGCCCTGCTAGCGGCGCGGGCGGGGAACCTCTTCAGTGCAGCGGTGCCTGGGAACAAGCACCTGCTGTGGCGTGTACCTTGCAGAAGCTTCAAGACCCCTAACCTACTGTAGGACTTTGCCGCCGGAACCTGTGGCAGGTCGCTGGATTTGGGGCCCACGCAGACGTCGAGACGTGGGTGTCTCAGATTTTGGGCGTGCAGGGGGGGCAGCGTGTCTCTGCCAAGCGAACTGCAAGACGTTTTGAAAACCGCTCAGGCTGCAAGGACAGGGCTATACCATTTGCTTTCCTCTCTATTTTTTCTTGAAATCTCGATCATAGTATTCAATCTCCCAGACACGCCGAGGGCTTGGCTGTGAAGCGCCGATTGAGAGTACATGTTAGCGGCGGAGAGATTTCTTGGTTTATTCGCCAAGGCGTTTTGACATTGGATGTGTATCAGGTTGTCAGGTACCTGGTACGCGGCGACATAGCTTACTTCGTATTACTGTAGCAAATTCACACGGCCGGACGTGAATATCCGCAGCATTCGATATCATGCTTCCTCATTCACATCACTGGACCAGTAGTAGCCTGCGGTTGTATCGCACATTCGGCGCTATTAACCGCCGTTGGGCGATGAAGTGAGCACAGCATCTGCAGAGACTCCGCCTGGAGCAGATACAAGCGCCATTGATCTTCAGGCACGTAGCATATCGCCATCTAACACCCGCGCATCAAATAATAATAGTAGCAGGCATCAAGGTGATTTTAGGCTTTGATGCATGCTTCGCTAGTGCGCATAATGGAAAAAAAAAAAAAAAAAAAATGATCCATTGAGTTTGTCGATCAAATGTGAAGTAGCAGCGATCCCAACCTCTTAACGGCCACAAGGCAGATCATCCGTAGATTGAGGGCCCTCAAGAGGGGTGATCACAGAGTGCTCTTTCTTGCATGGAATTACATAAGAATTAATACGCGTATCTGCTTGAAAATAAAGAAACTTACCACTGCTTCAAGTCAAATCAGGGACTCTAATAATTAAAAGTCCGTCTCTTTGCTTCTATAGAGGAAAATCTTGGATATTCATTTCCGTCCGTTAGATATTGCAGTTCCGGCTGCATGTACCTGATACCTCGACTGTCCAACAACAGCAGCAACGGTTCGGGTGCGCTGGAAATTAGCTTCGGGTGGCGTCAGGGGCCCTGGTGGGCTGCTCCACGTCTGAAACATGGCGGAGCGCTAGCGAATCTCGAAGCTCGGCGCCTGTTCCATCCAGCTGGTGAAGCTCCTTCCACTGGCGTAGCTAACAAGCATTTGAAACGCGCGCTACAGAAGCCAAGTCTCGGTTCATGTCTTGTATCTCGTTCGTGGATTGAAGCTCGCCGGTGTAGGCCACAGCGTACATCTCCCTCCCATGACTGGTGTTGATGCAGTTCTACACTGGATATCTATTTTAAGTCGAAAATTAAGGTTGGCCCGTCCCCCCC
>KQ479171.1:89758-100256 GCA_000331835.2 Trichoderma hamatum GD12
CCCCCCCTTGTTTGCTTGTTTGTGTTTTCAGGATCTTGCTTGACAGCTGAGCGGTCTGTGGAATATATTCAATGTTTATGTTACAGGTCTGCTCGGGCAACCTTACTCTATTCTACACTTGGCAGCTACCTAGTGGGTAATATCTACGTCAATCACTGCGGAGCGTCTGAAAAAATACGGCAGCTTATCCCAGTATCACAGCCACCTGCACGACGCACATAAAGCACCGAGCAGGATGGAGCTCATTGCGTAATGCAGGTATTGACAGAAGAGATACCATCGTTAGCATGTAGAATTAAGCCGTGCTCCCTCCGCTCCGATGTCACCCATCTTGAACGGTCAGACCGAATTTTACGGAAAATATCACTCCATGAGAAGATATCACAGCACATGCAGGTAGCACCTAATCCTGATATCGAGCAAGCTGCATACTCCATCAGCCACCCACTATCTAGCATGGCTTGACTATCGACCTACCAGGGTAGGCATTGTGGAAGCCTGCCATCAACAAATGCGGAATGCCGTCCCCCACATATCACGTTTAGCGGCCCCTTGCAAAAGCCGACCCCAGCAAGCTCTAGGCCATCTATACATACTCCGTGTTGTTTGAAGTTGAGTGTCCAATTTCCGTCCATCAACGCATACGAGCTCCTTTAAAGCAGCGCACAGGAGGTGCTATATGCATGCCTCCAACGCCCAGGTAGTTGCTTCGCCTCACCACGTGGCCACAGCGTCTCGCGCATCTCATTGGGAGATTCGGGAGGCTTGGAAGCCTCGATGATACAACATGAAGTTGGTTGCCGGATGCCGATGACTTGCTTACATGTATTCCCAACTTAAAAATAGTATTACAAAGTATAGAATCTGTGAATACGATATTTTCTTCCAACTTCTCAAAGTAAAGACTGGGGTTGGTCTTTTCACCAGATTTTGCAGTAGTATTCGTACTGAAACACCATGGCCGTTCAGTAGTATACATATACTATGATTGTTTTCCAAATGCAGTCTCATGACAAGGGTTCAGTATTATAGGAGCACCGGCAGTTCATGTTCCGTGGCGAGTAGCGTAGCACCGGTATGATCTAAGGCATGGTTGTCAACTTTACTCAGGTACCTAGCTACTAGTATAATAGCTGGTACTACATCAAATTGTGCTAGTATGCAAATCATCTGCTCCTCATAGGCAGCCAAAAGCAAATGATTCGCAGCCAGCTGATCTTGGCTTGCTTCGCCTCCTACATTTCGCGTCTCGGACAAGGCTCCTAAACCGGGTCGAAATAAGCATAACAAGAAGCTACGTGATGGCGTGATTCAATCAGAATGGCTCATTCCTGTTGAGCTCGTCGAAGTCAAACATGGAGATGCATTCGTAGATCAGCTACGCCTTTTTTGCCTTTTCAGCGGCTCCGTGGGATCCTTGGTGATGACTCTGGCAGCTCCGAATCTTGGCGATGCTTCAAATGGTTTCATCTCGTCTTTGTTCTAGGGTGACAGTGCCGGCTCTGCCCTCGTGTCTTGCATGTTATAATATGAATTACGGTGGGCATTAAACGGCGAACCTACAACTTCTAGTAGGGCCGGAGTAGGAGATGATGCTCAATATACTCTGTCCTGATTAAAAAAAAAAAAAAAGTCGGAGCTGCATGGCAGAAATGCGTATTGATTTCCTTTCTTTCCGCTTTTTATATATTTTATCAAGAAAAAGAGAAGAAAGCTCCATCTGAGTCGTCCCAACTTAGTCCTGTCATCACTACCACCCATGCTGTATATGCATTTTGGTCACTTTGAACAACTCGGCTGATCAGCCCGATCTACCCGGGAGCCTCAGACTGGGATAGCGTAACCTGCTTCCCCCCCGGAATCAACGTGAGAAACGACTGCCACTTTCTGATAGTTGGCTTTATACGACGATTCAAAGCCCGATGTCTGCAAACGCTGCGCCATCCACCACCAAAACTTCCGCTCTGGGAGACGTACTTGGTAACGCAATGGAATACTTAACAATGCATCAAGAGTGCATTACATGGCTCTGTTTACTGCCTGATAAAAATACACAGATGCTAATCAACCGAATTAGTAATACCTACAAAGGGCTGCTAGAAAATCCTCGGATAGCTGGGAAGAGAACGACTCAAATCGCGGCGAGTGACCGCGGAGACTTTACTGTGCAAGCCGCGCACTGCTCAAAGACATACAAGAATCTTGCAGGCATTTCGCAATATATTGTCATCAAAACCAGTAAGAACCTACGTATTTCGTCATACCATCCCAGAATCGTACTCATTAATTTATCAATACGGCAAATTTGGAGACGAATCCGGCTCTCTGGGTTTTTGACGTTTGCCGCCGTACCGACAGTGTGGATCCACCGGAGGGAGCGCTGAAATTGCCGTATCCTCGACGCCAAACTATTGGGACGGCGGGAGATTCAGCAATTAAACAGCACGCGTAGGCCACTAGCGGTGATGCCGAGTGCTGATGGCGATTATTCCTTGTTATGTGTGGCAGCATGAGATAATTAGCCAGAGAAAATGCAAATGACCTGCATTGCCAACGAGAGATTAATCAAGTTGCCTCTGCAATCAGGCAACGGCCATCAATCCGTCAGAATCATGTCACGTACAATTCGTTACCGAATGTGCCAAGAGGGTGCCGAGGGCCAATATTGGCCGTGACGGAATGAAACAAAAAAGGAAAAATAATGGAAACGAATTGTAGAGAGTCTCACATTGTCTCGCAGCCAGCCATTGGAGATGGCGAACTGTCTTGGTAGCATAATATTGAGGTGGGGTAATTTTACTGCAAATGAGTTGTCTTTGATGAGCAGCTTTGACGCATGCAAGCCAATCAACCCGAGAGATTGGCAGCCAGCAAAAAAAAAAAAAAAGGTCATTTGCACTTGGTGACTTTTTTCGGTGGGCTTTATTTTAGCGGCTTTGCCGCCTAACATCAACCGCTGGGAGCTGCACGCAATTACGTTTGACGTCGGCTGCTGAGCACCATTCGTCGTCTGACAAGCTTTTGATGCCCATTCAGCTGCCTCCTCATTTTACTTTTCCCTTCTTTTCCTACCCAGTGCCTCGTCCAGCCTCTTCCTTCGTTCCCGTGCAGTCCCGCCATCTACAGTGCCCTTTCTCCCTTTGCGCCCTTATTGTTCGTTGGCTGGACCTCTGGTGCCAGACCCGTCACTCATCTTGCATTCCTGCGCAGGCGAGACAAAAAGGCGACGGCCACATACTATTCTGCCATCTCCAGCCTCTGATCGGCGTGGCTCTTCTTGTTCCTGCACTGCCCCCCTCTGTCGCTTGCAATCTCCGTATCGGCACGCGAGCACGAGACCGGGCGGGCGTCGCGTAAAGTGCCAACAGCCTGGCCGGATTGACCTGTATCTGCATCGACACCAACTGAACTGACCTCTCTCGCCCTGTTCATACTGTGCAACCTGCAACCTCTCTCCATCTACCATCTACCATCTACCATCTACTGTCCATCGTCGCCCGAAGGCGCCGCGAGCCTGTGAAGACTGCCTTGGGGGCGTACAACTGCCCGCGCATTAAATTGTGGAACTGACGCCCGTCTCAAAGACGCTGACGACGCCCTACTACCCAACCCTTCTTTGCCGTGAAATGCGTGTCTTGTCGTCCTTGCAGAATCCTCAATCATCAGTTTGAATAGGCCTAATCACCAGCCTGAATAGGCCTACGCAGAAATGGGGGAACCCATGGATATCGCAAGCTATGACGACGCAAAGAGCGTTCGCAGCCTGAGGATGGATCTAGACGAGAGGGACGTTGAATGTCAAGAGAAGGGCGAGATGCAGCCGGACGACTCCGACGATGGGAGTTTCTCGTCGCTCATGACCACATCCATGGTTACGACATTTCTCAACACCACCTCGAGTCCTGTCTCTCCCGGCCCGTCGAGCCCATCTTTCCAGATGGCCAAGAGCACATCTTTTGTCCCACCTGCGAGACCCAGTAGCACGCCGTTTCCCCATTTCGAAACTCGAAACCCTCAAATAAGTTGTTTGGAGGAGCCAGAGTCCAGCTCAGATGCCGGTGGTTGGGACAGGTCATCGACCGAGCCGATCGACGCTGCGTCCGGAAGCCCGCCCGCACGGCATTTTGAAGAACTCCCCACCGAAGTCCATGAGGCGATTCTTGATCACATATTTGGGTACTGTGTATCTGCGACGTCGAGAAGCACCATGAGGATTTCGAGTTTGACTAGGGGGTGGAGCACGGCACTCCGCCATTCGCGGAGACGAGAACTCACTGCATTAGCTCTGGTTAACCGTGTGTGGAGAGTTTTGGTCCAGCAGCGACTGTTCCGGCACATCAAGCTCAAGGCGACGCTCGATTCTATCAACAATGCCATGGAATTTTTGGTCCAACAGCAGCATCTCTCGTCGTACATCAAGCACATTGAGATTTGGTTTCCAGTTTTCCAGCCGACATATGGACCATTGGCGCTGACAAATACTCTCACCTTACCTACGGTTACGACAGATGGATTGACCAACGCTACTTACACTTTACCGGGAAATAACTGTACCCTCGAGCAGGTATTTCAGTTTGTTGCTGCGGCGCTTCCTGAGACCAAAGTACTTACCTTGGAAGGTGGAGAGCGGCGCAAGGCGCCTAGGGTCGTCCATTTTGATATGAGAAATCCTGGCCCGGTGGAGGGGGAAGAGGAGGAGAGGCAACTTCTTCATCTCACCTCAGTGCGTACCCTGGTGACCAAGGGCCAGTGGAATTTGATGAGAGACAGGGACGACTTCAGAGTCATCATGAAGGCACTACCTAATCTGGAGGAGTGGCAGGGCTCTTACAGCAAACCAAAGTCTAAGAGTTACATCACTGCTTCAGATTTCCTACCGCTCCTCCCAAATCACGTCACCAATTTCTCTCTCTGCATGGAAAGCGACTATCGACGAGAGGGAGTGATGCCGGCTTTTTATTACAAAGTGGCACAAAAGGCTCATCTCTGCTCCAGCTTGGCCTTTGTCTTACCATCGTTGGAGCATTTTGCCTATACAGGACGTATCTGCCACCATCTCTTTGATGTGGCCTCGCGTTTGGCCGATCCGCTGACGACACGACTCAAATCTGTTGATATCACGGTCAAAAACTGCTGCCGTCGTTCTTTTAGCTTCCATGATTCTGGCTCTGGAATCCAGGACATGGCATTTATCGAGGCCTTTGAAAAACTTGTTCTTTCTGCTGTCCGCTCGATGGAAAAGTTCAAGAGACTCGAGTACCTCAGAATTCGCTTTGTCGATCTAGGTTTGTTTACTACTGCAACTTCTTCTCCCGCAACGACTGCTAACTTTCTGACTAGATTCTGTGTTGCCGCCGCTGAATCCATTCTTCTTGATGCAGAACGGAAAGTGCACTGGGGTCTGGAGCGAGCAAATCATAGTCGAAATGAACAGGGTCCGACCGGAGACTACATTCCCCGGATTGAGCGACACTTTTGGCAACATTGTCTATAGCAAAGACGGCCGGATGATTATTGCGCCTGAGCCTTCTAGGCCGCGCATCACTTCTCTGAAATTGTCCAATTATCGATCTCTCGCAACTAGAATCACCATACAGTAAATCATGGGACGATTTCAATTGCAAGAAGCTCGTCGGAAGCAAATTACGACAAAAGTTTACGACAAGCATTTTCGGAAATTTTTTTTTTTACATCTAAAACATAAAATGAAGATTAAATCTGCCTCATATTCATTTATGGAGTAAAGTACAATGGCGGAAGCCGTAACGGACATGTTATCTGTTTCTTTTTTATTTCTCCGGGTCTTTCTAGGCGTTTTACAATTCTTTATAACAGCACACAGCGAGGAATTTGGGATCTGGGTTCTGAGATTTTTGTCCCAATGTTTCGATTTTCATACCCTGGGACAGTCTAATAATGCGAACAAAGCTTGGAGTTGGTTGATTCTTACTGCTCATGGATATATGGGGTTTGGCAGAAGTTGGGTTTGATGGTATTGCTTAGTACGGCTTTGATAGGGGTAATTCTCGGTAACAACTGGACAGCACACGAATGGGGAGGGTGGAAAGGACATGCGAAGAAATTGATATATTGGGTGGAATAATGTTGATACCCATAGTGGAAATTCGGTATTTAGGCCACAATCACAAATGGTAACATAAAGTCTTCAATGAAGCTCGTGATAACGGATGGTTATTCCTAGAGGATGCTATGTCTTATTTGTGAATGAAATCTTGTTTGATGCGTAATACTGCTAAGCTATTTACGCGGTATGTACTTTTTGAAGGCTGGCTTCCGCACCATCGCTGATAATTATCCCCAGAATCCAACAGTTGATGAGGAAAAATGCCAACGAAGCCAGCCACATGCCCGGAAAGAAGGTGCTGACGCCAAGAAATTCGAGCTCATAGCCTTGCTGCAGCCAAGCGGCTTGGCCTAGGACCCAAAAGAGCAGCGCCGCAATGCCCAGCCTGGGAGTGCGAAGCATGGAGGATCCAGGAAGATAGAGAGGCAAAAAGATCATGTACCAAAGGAAGTACTATGCAAAATGAGCTGTGAGTATGAAGGAAACGTGGGATAGCTGTTATTTAAGGAGCGTCACACATACCTGTGAGGTGCAGACCTTGTTGAATGTGACAAAGGCAAAGGTTTGGGCCATCATGGAGGTGGCGAGATCTTTCTTGGCGAGGACAAAGGGGATTAGGAAGCATGAGAGGAGCAATTGAGGGAGAAATGCGTGGAGAGAGCTGGAGGATGGATCGGCAGATGCAAGATAGAGGAAGATGTTGTAAGGCGAGAAGTTGTGGCGGTGGTCGATACGGGTGACGTGGTGGAAGTAAGAATGGACAAGAAAAGGGGTTCCATAGCTGTGATACCAGGTTAGCAAAAGATGATATGTTTGTTTGCAAGGGGGGCTGATATATATAAGAGACATACATGTAGTACATGAGGACATTGAGTCCCATGAAAGTCAGTAAGCTGATGATGGTAAGCTGAATCCTCTGAGGAGAGAGGAATCGAATGATAGTGTCAGTAAATGAAGTCGAAGGCTTGGACCCTTTGCCTAGATGCTCATCATCCATCCACCATATAATTGCCGGCGCATAGATGAAGGGATAGATCTTGAAGTGCACGCTCAGCCCCAAGATGAAGCCGGCAAACCCGATTCTCTTCCCCTCGACAGCCCACAGCAGAGCCATTGTCAAAACGCCGAGCAGACCCTCTGAGCTGCCTCTCGTGCTGATTGTCGCCACCATTGGATTCCATAGCCAGATGGCGGCAAACGCACCGGCCCTCTCGGCGCTCATGCCCCGTTGCTTCGTCAGCACTCTGACAATCAGCCATCCCGCGAGCAAGTCTGCCAGCGCAAAGACGACTTTGCCAAATGAAAAGAGCTCGGGCGTAGCCGTAGGGACAAGCATCCAAGCAAGCAGAGGCGTGTAGCGGTAAGTCTCTCTGTGATAGGGGCTGAGGCCCTGAGATACATAGCGAGCGGCGTCGGTGAAGACGAGGTAGTCGATGTCGGTGTATTTGACGGCAGAATGAGCGTCCTGCCAGATGCCGTAGAAGAGGAGGGCGAGACGAAGGATGGCAGCAATTGAGAAGAGAGGAATTGGGCGAAGAAGGGGAGAAATAAATGAGGGGGCCATGGTGGTGGTTGGCTGCGAAGGCATCAAATGAGATGAGCGATGAGGAGAGCTCTAAGGACAGCGTGTTGTGATGGATGGTTTGAAGTTCAAGCTCATGGTTCCAGACCTGAGTAATTGGACGATATAAGAGTTGGCTGAAAATGTGATACCCTATACCAAACTGAATTGTTTATCCCGGGATTGAAAGAGGAGGATTGAGCTGGCATTGATGCCCGTGTGTTCTCGGTGCATCGATACTGGCAGCTTTAGCTCTGACCTCACAGCTTGGAAATTTTAGTGGGGCGCGGCTCACAACGTTGTCTTTCCATTGGCGGCTCCGGAGCTTCGCGTCTCCACTTTTGACAACGCTTGACAAGGTTTCAAGCAGAGCAATTCACTTTGGACGTCAAAAGTTAATGCCAACGTATATTCTCGACACAGGAAAAAAAGAAATGGCTGGAGGAACCAAGAGAGATTACGATGGCAATGCGCGTGCTAAGAGCACGCAAGACTTGCCGCGCGGCAGGTTCCACGCCATGTTCGAGAATTTCCGGGACGAATTGGATGAGCACTACGACCGCAGAGAACGGATCATCAAGGCGTCGAGAGATGTGACGGCGCAGAGCAAGAAGATGTCAGTATTCAGGCAATGGCCTTCATTCAACGAAGGCAAATTTCAGATAGTATTGCGCTGACCAATGGTGAAATTTGTTGTCGCAATACAGTATTTTCACACTGCAAAGGTACCTAGTAGCTTCATGATCACCATGTCACTTCACAGCATTTTGTATTGTCTCATTTACTCATCCATGCATGCATTGTAGAGTCAAGCAACCCAACAAGGATTTCCCAAAAAACATACAGCAAGACATTGATACACGTCTCGGTGAAATCTCAAAGATGCTCTCAGGCATTACCGCAGATGTGCAGTCCATCAACCGATATCGCTACGGCTTTTCCCTGCGATGTCTAGAGGAGCTTGTCGAGGCACTCTCTTTTGCCCACTACCTGAGGCACCAGACTCTCATTACTCAGGAAGAAACACAAGCAGCTGTTCCCGCGGATATTATGCTGACGCCACACGACTACATGTATGGCCTCTTCGATCTGTTTGGAGAGCTGATGCGCTTTGCAACGGTCACAACCGCGCAGACGGGCGAGCTGGTTGGTGACTATGAGAGAAACATCCTGAGCGATATCCAGGAGCTTGGTTGTGCATTTGAGATGCTGCCTCAGGTTCCGACAAAAGACTTTCGCTCCAAGATGGAGGTCATGCGGCAAAGCATCAACAAGGTCGAGAAGCTGGGCTATGGTCTTGTGGTGAGGGGCAGTGAGCGACCCAAGGGATGGGTCCCTGACATGAAAGACGACGACCCTAGACCTACCTCTCCTGTGTGAGAAGCCAAGAGCATTGCTTATTGTTTTGCCTATTGTTTTTATCGATTCTCTGCTGCCTCACCTTTTTTGGACTCTATTCTGCATTACTGAAATGCTGAATGTCTGTGTTATGGCGATCTATCATCATTCCCCTATTCGAGTAATTGTCAGACATTCTTTACGTTTTTTTACTTGGGAGCCATCTTTGACGGACTGCTTGCAAGGCGCAAACCTGTCGAAGCAAGTGCTGGGTAACTAGCAAACATACAAACAATAATAAAGCCAATCATCAGCTCACATTTGCATCACACATTATTCAATTTCAATCCTACATCAATTATTAATTCACAGCTTGGCTATTACTATTCTGAAGGACTAAGCGAGAATCGTTTATCAAGACATACTTTATCTGACATTGACTTTCTTCCAAAAATTCCTACTTCTACAAAGCCTTTTTATTTATGCCGACATTTCGCCATGAGCCGCCACCCGAAATCGCGTTCCGTCTCCTGGGATGACGAATCCCCGACCATCTGCTCCCCTAACGCCAAGTCTCTTTATTCGAATCAAGGCTATGACGACACTCTTTCTGACGTCTATCCCTTCTACAACGAAGTTGGTGTGCTGCCCAAAAAGAAGATCAAGTCCATGGACAAAAGTTTCGAGTCCTTATATAAGCCATTCCCACTGGATCGTCAAACTATCAAATGGCTGCCGGGCCAACCCAACAAGGCACTTCGCTGGCGCGTCATGAGCTAGATTTGGAGGCTTTTGCGAGAGTATGTTTTTGACCAACTCACTATTACCGACAAGGACCCCGAATTCGACCCGGTTCTTACCGTCATGAGAGACATTGTGGCTGAAAAGATTAAACAAGTTATTGAGCCATTCAAACCTACGGGCACGGCAACAAACCGGCATTTGGATTCGAAGATAGGCGGCGTAGTACGCGTGGCCGAGGTTCTTTTTCGCATGCTACACGACGAGAGTGCCAATTACTCCTTTTATGATATCAAGGACCAAAGCCATGGAGAGTCGCTGTTGCTGTACTCTCGACTTTAAACGCGGTCCAAAGAGTAGATATCTGCGGCGCTGCCCATCGAGATGCGTCTCATGATCTTGTTTGCATAATTGCATCCGCTGGATTGATGAAACATGTGGGAGAGAAAACGCTTGAGAGAAAGGCATGTGTCGTATTGTATAGGCCTTTTCATGGGATTAGTTGATGTGTATTCTTGTCCTTAGATGACGATGGCTCTTTTCCACTCAAACCCTAGTGGAACCTATTATATTGCCCGCATTCAGAGGTGTATGGGAAATTAATTTATATACTCTTTCTACTATCTAGCAATACTTAGGAAGATGCTCTATTCAATATTGTCTTCTCATTTTTAACGCCACAGATGACTTGATATCATCTGGTGATTATGAAGCGGGCCCATACAACTCTCTCCCTCCCTCTCTCTAAAAAAAAAAAAAAGGGGGGGGGGGGG
>KQ479172.1:0-11411 GCA_000331835.2 Trichoderma hamatum GD12
CCCCCCCCCTTGACTCATATCTTTTTGCTCTAGCCAAAGCCTAATCTTGAATCACATATAATATAAAAAAGGAAAAGACCAAAAGAAAAATAAGAGATGAGGTTGATATAGCGGGTAATGTGAAGCATCAAGTCATCAACTCCTTGACATTGGAGATTGCATTGCCAGTCCTTATCCCAATATTTTCTAAAGCCTATTGTCGCTGCAGATATTCGTTGAAATGCCCAATGTGTTTTTTTCTTTTTATGGTGATCGAGTCTTGCGATCTCTGCATTCGGAACTATGTTAGCCGCTAAAGACATTCAAAAAGAACGAAAACACGTGTTAACAACAATAACAAACAAAAAAAATTATAAGGCTTGAGAACGCCAACGACGGAAGCAAAACGAATTGCGAGGGGGATTCTTCTGGGGGAAATACTCACGTGCTAAGTCTCCGGGACAGCTGGTGCAGCTTCTTATCATTATCGGCCTCCTCCGCTGCCTTCTGCAAAGCAATCGCTCTCTCCTCTTCCTGGTGCTTCACGACCTCCTCATGAGTAGGGGGGAGGTGTTCGTTCTGCAAATCGACCTTCTTGGCATCCTCAAACGAGCTAATCGCGTTCTTGATACCTTCGGCACCGAGCATCAGGGTGCCGGCGGGCAGCCTTCCGCCAGATACAGTCTTCAGCTCCGTAACGCGCTCAGACTCCTCTCGCAGAACCTGGAAGACGCGAGACATGCGGCCAATGGCCAGGATCTTGTTCTTGATCGCCCTGCGCTTGAATTCGATCGAGTTGGGATCCTCCATACCGCTAGTAAGAGCCGGCGAGCTGGGGCCAGGGGAGTGTGAAGAAGGCGTCTCTTCCTTCAGCTCCTCCTCTGAGCACGTGCTCAAAATGGCAATGAGCATGTCGGTAATCTTTTCACCAACAAAGGGCAGCGACCAGGTGAAAACATCCATGAAATTGGGAAGCCAGTACGGGTGCGGCGTGCAGTTGAATTGTCGAATATTCATAACGTTGTTCTCATACTTCAGCACGGCGGCTTTATTGTTATAAACGTCGAGGTAGTTTGGTGCCGAGAAGATGGTCATGACACTGGGGAAGCCGGTTGTCCGCGTCTTACGGTACATTCTGTATCCGGCATCCTGGGCTTCGTGGGCACGAATGACTGAGAGCAAGTTGTTCTTTTCCAGGAAAGCACAGGCGGCGTGATATGAGAAGAAGTACGAGCATCCTCGCACGTGGTTATGCAAAAAGAAATCGCTAGATTTTTCTTGTCCAAAGTCTTCGAGAGGGTCGGCCCACAGAATGTCGCACATGAGACCCTGGGTAGGTGGCTCTCTGAATCGATCAATCTAGGTCGTGTTAGCTTCGAATCAGATAGGCTTCCATAGCTCTGAAAATAATTTCACAAAGGCAAGCCAGCGGTGGGGTGACAGGACTTACACTTCTCAGGTCATCGAGGGTATGTAACTCAGGGCTCAATCCACCGTGGATACACAGGAACTGCTTGTTCATAACGGCAGCCAGGGGAAGACAGCAGAACGACTCCATACAGGCTTCGTAGACGGCTTCTGAGTACTTGTGCTTACACTCTAACTTAAAGGTGAAGTAGTCGGTCAAATGACGGCACTCATGGTTGCCTCGCAGAAGCCACAATGTGTTGGGGTAGTGAATCTTGAGGGACCAAAGGTAAAGGACACACTCAATGGAGAAGTAGCCACGATCGACGTAGTCACCGAGGAAGAGATACCGCGTTTCGGCAGGGTCACCTCCGACCTCGAACAGCTTCATCAAATCGTAGTACTGGCCGTGAACATCACCGCAAACGGTAATGGGCGCATCCATCTCAAGGAGGTTGGGCTCTGCTCGCAGAATCTCCGTACCCTTCTTAATGATCCATATCGCCTGCTCCTCGGTGAGTCTACCCTCGCGGTAGAAGTGCTGCTTCAGAAAGTTGATATCGGGCTTTTCATGGGTATCATCCTCAAAAAATTGCTCATCGGTAGGCTTGAACATAGCCGGCGCCTGGACATCTATAGATAAGGCGGTGCCATAAGAGTCAGCGGCGTCGTGGTTGAGGAGTTGTGAGATTTTGACGTTGGAAAACAGCCTCCCCTATCGACAACGATGGCGGGGTAGTTGAAAGAGCTGAACTCGACAAAACACGGGGTGCAACTCGACGTACCTTTGCACACTCGCTCGAGAGTGCTGACCTGAGTGCCGTCCTCCATCATATGGATGGTGAAGTCGATCTCGGGCAGAGGCTTCTTCTCCTGAATCGCGCGAATGGCATTGTCGACCTGGGCGGTTCGTCGAGGGCCCTGGTCGGCAGCGTGGGCGTCGCCTTCGGTATCCATGTTGGCGACTGGTGGGTTATAGAGCTGGATAAAAGACTACAAGCAAAACAGAAAAAATATAAAGAAATAAAAATCCCTCTGGATGGCGAGAACTTTTGGGGGAGCGAGTCAGAGAGCTGCTGCTGGAGACTCTGCTCGGCCGAGGGTCCAAGAGTTCGCAGAAGCCCAGGAGCCGAAAGGCGTGGCGGGTAGCGGTGAGAGCAGAGAAAAGCAGCAGGCCTGCAGCTGCTAGCAGTTCAAGCAAATGCTGGGGGCGAGTCGAATCAGGGCCCGTGGCAGCGACGTTTTGGCGGAAATCCCAAGTAAAAATGTGCTGGAGGGCCAAAACCGTGTGTTGGCGAGGCAGAGGCGAGATAGGCCAACAGGAGAGAACTTGGCGGTGCCTGCGCGGGAGCTGGCCTCGGGGGTTGGAACTGGAGCTAGCACGACTACCTACTAGGTAGTATTACATACTGCTCCAGGGCTATCAATTAGGGGACCGCTACAAGTTTCTAGTACCTAATCTAACTCGAGGCTGGTACCTAATGCCTTAGCAGCACCTTAGCCTCGACTGCTGCAAAACTCGCTGCTGCTGGCTGGTCTGAGGCATAGCGGGAGATGTCCCGGACGGCCTCCAGCCCAATCACGGTTCTGGCCCGCAGTTTACATGCGGCTGACGGAACTCGATATTTTTGGCATCAATGTATACATTTTAATTTCTGGAGTCACTACCTTATCTTGGCTGCGTATTTACACTCTTGATATACCTCCGAGACATCTCAACGTCTCGTATCGATGTATTGACAGGTAGACAAGCGCTCTAGACTCCAGATCTGCCTTGCATCAGAGCCTTTCCGAGAAAGGGGCGGGGGATATGCAACCTCGTTGACATCACTGCTATCCCTTATATCCCTATCCCTAATACGAGCTACCATATTAGCACGCTACCAGAAGTACCCCGTACTAACAGTCCACCAACATCGATCTACCAAGTATTACTACTCCGTAATTCCAAGCTTTTGTATTGTTGAATCTCTCAGCAGGCTCGGCTGATTTGAAATGCGCTCTGCAGCCCCGTGTGTAGCACCGAGGCCGCCCCCAAATCTCCTTCAGGCTTCATCTTCAGGCTGGCCTTGCCCCTCTTTCTAGTACGGGTTCCCGCTGGAGCCCCGCTCCAATTCCGCCGCCACCAGACCCTGAAGAACGGAAGCTTGCGTCCGGAGTGCTCTGCTCTGCTGCTTAGGTAAAATTGAGCTCATACAATGTAACTTGCAAGAGTCGGTTGATGTCATTTGGGCGAGCAAGCTCGGATTGGCAGAAACCTTGAACCCTTTTATTTTTTCTTGTGTACCTGCGTCTTTATCGATCTAGGTGATACTATCTTGCCATCGTGATATAGTAGTTTATACTGAGACGCCAATATTTCGCAGCAATTCTAATTTCTATTGCAGACCATGCCCTTTAGTTCCCATTCTTTTTTGAATTTTCCGTTAACCATTGTTTTCTATTCGCATCGGTGGATATGGTCCATTATGGTAGGCTGTAGCCGCCATCGACAATCATATCAAGACCGGTCGTGTAGGAGCTTGCATCACTCGCCAGGTACAGGTATGCACCCTTGAGCTCTCCGGCGTGACCCTCGCGGCTATACGAATATTAGCATTCGCCCTATTTTATAGCCATAGCAGAAAGATGAAACTCACCCCATGACGGTCTTGTCCTTCCACGCCTTCTTTGTTTCCGCAGGCGCAAAGGAAGAAATCTCGGTCAGGATATATCCAGGGGATACGGTGTTGACTCGCGCAAAGCCAACCCACTCGACGGCCAAACTCTTGCCTAAACAGTTCTTGTTAGCTTCTCTGCAGCCCTGAAGCCGTCACACCAGAGCATGTGGCTGACGGATGTCATGGACCCTGGTGACATACAAAAGTGGATCACGGCCGCTTTGGAGCTGTTGTAGACAGCCTGTAGCTGCGGGATGTTGACGATGCTGCCGCTCATCGACGCCGTCGCAATGAAGCTTCCGGTAGTGTAGTTCTCGAGAGGCTTGCCGTCAATCGTCGTGCCCTGTTCTTTCTGTCGGCGGAAGTGGGCGCCGGCGCTCTTCGCACACCACATGACGCCGTCCACGTTGACGGACATGACATCGCGGGCCATGTCGGCAGGGCCGTCAATGAAGGCGCCCTTGGTCCATGGGATGCCTGAATTGGCGACAAAGACGTCGAGGCGGCCATTGAATTCCTTGACGATATCTGCGATGGCCTTGTCGACGGCCTCGGGCGAGGTAACGTTTACCTGGTATGCCTTGCCTTTTTTTCCAGACCACGTTTTAGCAAATCGAACAACGCAGTGCACCTCAAGTATCTAGTCTGGGAATATGTGTAAAGAAACAATGGGAAATACGCACACTGGACGCCGTACGTCTTGGCGATGGTTGCAGCCGACTCCTCTGCCTGCTTATTGCTGTTGTACCAGATCGCAACGTTGGCGCCGGCCTCTGCAAAGGCCTCTACGACGGCGAGACCGATGCCAGCACCGGCGCCCGAGACAATTGCGGTTTTTCCCTTGAGCGAAAACAGGGGCAGAACCCGTTCGACATTGGGGACAGGGGAGTTGTCGTGCTTGAAAGCACCGTTGGTGATTTCCGCCATTTTGAATGTATATCTTGTGATGAAGAAGGTTGTAATGTGTTCAACTTTTAGAATGGGACAACCTTGAAGAAACGAAGGAAAGAAGTAAACGAGAAGGGTATCAAGACTGCAAAGTAACTTGGAAACAAAGTGACGCTATCACGAAAGACTGCGACTGCGGGGGGGATGGACAGCCACGCCCTCTTTATAATCCTCCAACCTCCTCATCCTCGCTGTCTGGCCATGATAGCCGCCGCTACCCTCCGCAGATACTCCGTCTCCAACCATGAGACCGAGACTCTGGCGGCGGGACCCTCCATGCGACATTTACCGCATCTATTTGGCCGCGTTGACACGCGCTCCAATGTCGAGTCGTTATTTTTGGGGGTTCTTTTTCTCTAAGATGGCTTGTCTCTTAGCCCGTGTGGAGCTGGGCGGGATTCGTTGCTGACCCCACGTTGACATTGATTCATTTGCTCCATCTCTACGGAGCAGGCCCGTCTGCTTCCTACATACCGGCTCGATGCTACGGTGGGATTGGCACACGTGCTACTATGTACTAGTTATACCGGCAATATTAAATCTGGCATTTATCCAGCAATAGTCTGCCGCTTAATAGCTTGTTCCTCGTCTGGTCCGGTACCTGAATTCCGACTTCAAACTCGTGCTCCCTTGGTCCTTTGCAATGATACTGAACCTTCGGTTATCAATGGTCCCCGCCAAACAACGACGTCTTGGGATACTCCGCCAGTAGCAAAAGCCCCGTAGCGGATCCCTCTCAGTTTGCGATGCCGGACTATGGCTCAGTCGGGATGTTGCGCCTGAAGATCCCCACGTCATAGTGGTGGGGGAATTATGTGCAGTCGTGTGTGTTCAGGTTATTGTTTGCTTTTTGCTTGTGATATAAAGGAGGCGGTAAGATAAGCGCTTCAGCTGAGTGAGGCCATTTGCCGTGATTCAATCCCCTTCATTAAGCGGTATCATGAATGGCGTCTAAGCCGGAATCACGAGCGGAATCAATGTGGCGTGCATCCAGGTATTCCGCAAAGACACTTCACTTTACAGCCTCCATCGTCGGTGAGTCTACAGGGTATCTACAGTTGAAGTAACTTTTATTTTTATCCAACTTTTTACACGGCTGGAGAGCTTATCTACATGGATCCATCTTGACTTTTTTCAAATTGAATCTTTATCGTAGCTGCATATTCGACGCAATGACATCTTCTCGCGGGAAATTGGTCATTTTCCAGCGAGAGATAAAGTCATCACGGCTAACTATTTTTCAGAATATTAGCATTTCCTCATTGTATAGCCTCTAGACAACAGCTTAAATAACGAAACGGTAAATTGCTAGACTTACTATAAGCGCCACAGATGCGCCGCAGCCCCTCAAAGGCGCTTCTCCCATGAAGTACTCGCCAGTTGTCGAAGACTATTGGGAAGAGTTTAGCATCACAACGGAATCCAATTCTACTAATTTCTGCACACTTACTAAGAACTCGGCCAGGCGTAAGCTGGAACCAGTATTCGCTCTCTTTACTCCTCAGTATCTCATCCCATTTTCGTGCCGCTTGGTACCACGCATCGACGTCAATGTCCGTGGGGACGACACCTCGGTCATCGTTGTTCCACCTGATCCTATGCAAGTTGCCGCCATTGGTTTCAATCACGGGGTATGCCATATCTGGCGCAATTGCAACGCCTTGGTTGCCGCTAGCATGCCATGGGAGCTTGACTCTGCGCAATATTTCAAAATCTTCCGGTGATTCCCTTTTAAGAGTCTCGGCAGCATGGAATCCGTCTACGAGCAATGATTGCCCGCCCAGTACCTCATCGGCGGGCTTATTCGTAGGTGGTGTGTGAGACAGCAGATGGAAAGCTTGTAGACCAGCAGGTTCTGTAAAATAGGTTGTATCTGTATGCGCTGGGAGAGCCAAGTTGGTGTAGGCTGTATCGGCGAGGGCTAGATCTGGGATGAAATCGTAAAAGCCACCATAGTGCGTGTTTCGTATAGGTCCGATACTTTCCAGGAGTTTCTCCGTTGCCTCTGGAGTTTTCGGCGAGTCGGTAACAAAGCATAGCCCATATTGACGCTGTTAATGGTTAGCTTTCGATCAGCTATGTAAATGCAGTCGGTACGTGCAATCTTGCTGGTTAAGTCGGCCATTCCCTTTGGAGAAGTACCGCTCATGACATCGTCAAAACAGACTTCTGGAGGAGCTGAAGCTATCGTGGCGCCCCACAGCTTTCTTTTGCTGTGGACAGTGTCAGTTTACCTAATGATCAAAACTAATAAGTACATTGTGTTACTCACTCTTGATTTACGAGTTTCTTATCGCTAATGTCGCGGAGAGTGACACTCAGCCAAGACCAAGGATAGTGACTCTTGTGGGAATCCGACCCTGATAATAATCAGTAAATTCGCATCTCATAGAACCAAAGTGTGATAATTTGGGTCCCAAATACATAAAACGTCGATGCCATCGCTTCTTGGAGAGATCTCTTTGGGTGAAATATCTTTCGGTATCTGCAAAGCACAGCCAAATCAGGACCTATTCGGCAACGCCCTAAAAGAGCCTTGAAGGACCAATGGTTACCGCAAAGGTATCAAAGTTGCGCTGCAGGGTATCTTGGTTTACGCATTTCGCGCAGCGGCAGTTGTCGCTGCGCAAAGAGGTTGCTGGTTAGTGTTACATTTCATGCTTGATGCTGTCATATGCAGCATGTGAGCGCACACACCGGAGCCATAATTTAGATCTTGAATAAAATTAGCGATTGGCTTCACACATCGCCACCAAGCAGAGGGAAAGAGGCAGCTACTTACAATTCTGCCTTAAAGGGAGATCCAGACTCGCTACTCTTGAAAACGAGCCCTTTCGAGCCCGCCTCGAGAGTTGCTGCGTAGAATCGTGGTCTTGAGACAGCAGCCGAGGCATGCCGAGGGATGAGACCACTCGGACCACTGAGACGCAGGCCACGGCCGGAGCTGCAAGTAGAGGAAAAGATTGAGCAACCCAAAGTTCATACATGCAGATAAGGAATTCTTGTTACGTACGCAACAGTAATACGGCTTTTCAATAAGAATCGCATGGCTCGAGCAGGAACACAATGATATGACAAGAACTAGTCCTCGAGTCCACCGATCTGGCGGAAGAAGTTGCCTTTGGATAGGTATATGGAGCAATAAGACGATAGCACGAGCTAGTAGACCTACTGGGGTGAGCTGCCATTAGGTAATGCAGCTGCTAGCTCCAGGAGTCTGGGGTAGAAATATATCTGCATATCCTCCGCAGCTTTGATCAATTCATACCTCATCTATTCCTGCGGTGGTGCCATTGCCAGTTGAATTTGGAATATTCTTTGATTCGTTGCCAATGCTTGGGCGTGTTCATAATAGCAGACGTCGACAGAGGACTAAAAGCTGAGGTCGACTAATATTGCTGGTTTGCTACCTATATACTTGAGCTACTCGTGAACCACCATCTGGCAATAATGTCTTCTGGGCAGTTCATATAATAGTGCTATCTATTCTACAATCCATTAATCTACGCGCAGCAATTTTCAGGACTACTTGCACTATGTGCTCTATGTTTTACAGGGTTCCTGCATCTTTATATTGCGTGCATGCCTTGTATTTAGCCACGTGAAAAACAAGCGCTGATTTGGCACAGGATACGCAGCTGCCTCTAGCTACCTTAGTACCTACCTAGTCACTGAAGATAATCCGGCTCCCGGGGTCTATTCTTTATTCTTAGTTGGTGAGTCCACACTATGCAATATTTCGTCGCTTCATTAAAAATACTTGGACGAATTTCGATAATCCACACCACGTCACCTTTCTTGCAATACACTTTTCTTCCAGGTTGCGATACCTTGTTATTGCTGCGCGACTGCAACGGCTCTTCCAGCTGGGCGTTCCCGATCGACGTATCGAGTCCTCGAAAGATCTACTGTCGCTATCACAACACTTTGCCCAGCGCCCTGCTGGCCATGGAAGCATTGTCATCCAAGAGCCGCAGCACGACAGCTTAAATCTTGCGAGAGTTCAGGCGCGTGGGTCCGGGGAGAAGGCAAAGTTTGGCAGTATGAATTCGCGACAGGACGGGTTCGATACCTTTTACGACGACCAGGTCGCAGCCCGTCGACAGTTTTACGCGCGAGAGCACGCCGTTAATCGTACAAACGACGTTGCCGTTCTTCTTACTGTCGCTGCCCTTCTGGTGACCTTTCTGTTCAAATACATTAGCCCCGACGGATCACTTGAGGGGGCTTTCTCACGGATCGGTAACTTCCTATGGGACGCGCTGGTATTTATAATCCCTGCGCCGCTGCTTTTCGCAATCGACAGCTGGATGGATTCCACTACGGCACTATCGACATTATCGATGCGCGATACCCCGAAACAAAGCAACCATGCCGCTAAGAGTGAAGCCCTGCGGAGGGTGATGGGTTTGGATCGTCAGGATGGTGTTATGAACTCGGTCCTTCGTGCCAGAACAAGGGCTCTCTCTATGACGGGCAGTGTTTTGGGGCTGAAAATCGACTCAGACCGGCCGGCAGGATTGGGAAACAGAGACAACTCTTGCTATCAAAATAGCGTTCTGCAAGGACTGGCTTCGCTGCACTCAATGCCAGACTACCTCTCGGCGTGTCTCAAAGGCGCTGAAGATGTTGGCGATGGCATGGAGAAAAACGTTGCGCATACGCTCCGGTCACTTATCGCAGATCTAAACGACGTATCAAATAACGGAAGGACATTATGGACACCCTCTTTGCTAAAATCAATGAATACATGGACTCAGCAAGACGCACAAGAGTATTATTCAAAAGTTTTGGACGATATCGAAAAAGGAGCAGCGTTGGCGGCCAAGAACCTGGCTTCTACTATACCACTCATTGGACTGGAGGGCGGCGGTTATAACAGCAGAGATGAATGTTCTACAAGCGAGCATAGTGACGATAGCGGCTATCAGAGCCAAGCGTCAAGCTCCAGAGTAGACTCTAAAAAGGCTGTACGAAATCCTTTGGAAGGCCTTTTGGCCCAGCGCGTTGCCTGTGTCCAGTGCGGCTATTCGGATGGCCTTTCCATGATTCCATTCAATTGCCTGACTCTTAGCCTTGGCCTTGACAAGAATCATCATGATCTCTATGATCGACTGGACTCATACAGCAAGGTTGAAGAGATCGAGGGAGTGGAATGTCCAAAGTGTACCCTGCTAAAGGCACAAAGGCTTCTCACCAAGCTGGTGGAGAGGCTTGAGTTGGGTGAGTCAAAGAAAGAACAATTGGCTGAACCTCTGCGTAGGTTAGAAGCTGTCCAAACAGCCTTGGAAGAAGATGACTTTGACGAAGAGACGATCAAAGATCGCTGCAAGATCACTGCTCAAAGCAGAGTCAATGTGACGAAGACGAAGCAGATGGTGATTGCGCGACCACCTCAGAGCCTGGCTATCCACGTGAATCGATCTGTGTTTGACCCATCGACTTTTAATATGATCAAGAATTCGGCACCTGTCAACTTTCCAACGACACTGGATCTGGGCCCATGGTGCTTGGGAAGCGCTGGAAAAGTGAAATCTGCACGCGAGAAGAAAGCAGATAACAAGGATAATGAAGACAGCGAGGAGGAGTGGCAGCTGCATCCTATGTCCTCTATGGTTGCGGGAGATTTGGGAGAGTCAAGATTGACAGGCCCTATATATGAGCTGAGAGCGGCCGTGACGCACTACGGGCGGCATGAGAATGGGCATTACATCTGCTATCGCAAATACCCGCCTTCTAAGCCGGCCGACTCTAATGACACGGACGAGAAAACCCCGACTTCACCTAAAGAGACAACAGATACCGTCGTTGATGATGATCCATCGGACCCAAACACAGAGGAAGAAGCCAAGGGCAGCAGCCATAGCGACAGAGATTCGTCTTGGTGGAGGCTGAGCGATCAGAATGTATCGCAAGTCAACGAAGAGACAGTCATGAGCCTATCACCAGGGGTGTTTATGCTATTCTACGAATGTGTTGACCCCTCTATGATTTTGCAATCTGAGTTGAGAAACGAGGTCACAGAGTCAACGAATATCAAAGCAGATGTCGTTATAACGAAGCAGGATGAAAGTGAAGTAGACGATGCAACCACTGTGACTCCGGCAACAACGGTAGCTTCAGATACCACTCAAGAAGAAACTACACTGCCAAGGACAGACGCTATAGAAGCTGAGTTGAAGGCAGCCTCCGAGAACATTCTAGCAAAGGTGGATAGGGCCTCATCAATACGAGTGTGAGGTCGTCGTGATGCATTTGGTATTTGGCCGCCCACAACTGGGAGGATTTGAGCCAGGTATCTTTTTCGCCTTTCTTTTCCATTCTCAAATTTCAACTATACCATATCATTAAATTGCATAGCGACGGCGTTGGTTCGATTTTCACAAAAGAAAAAAAAAAAAAAAAAAAAAAAAAAAA
>KQ479172.1:16383-91860 GCA_000331835.2 Trichoderma hamatum GD12
AAAAAAAAAAAAAAAAAAGGCTAATCGTGACAATGAAGAATCACGAGAAATTAAAGAGATTCCTACACGCTAGTAACTGATCTCCTGATCCTTTCCAAAAGAACTTTTTCATCGACTCCTACTCCGACGGCGGCTTCGGCTGCGATGTCTCTCTCGGCGAGGCGATAGGCTTCGATCTCGTCTGTTGCGCCTGTCACGATCGCGGTCACGGTCACGGTCACGATCTCGATCTCTGTCCCTATCTCGATCTCGGTCTCTCTCCCGGCTGCGGTCGCGGTCGCGGTCTCTGCGATCACGGTCACGATCTCTATCGCGGTCTCTATCGCGGTCTCGTCGGTCCCGGTCTCTATCTCGATCTCTGTTGTCTCGTTCGCGGAACCGGTTCCTGTCCCGACTGTTGCTGCGCGACCTGCTCCTAGGTCTCTCGTCCCGACCTCCAGGGGCATATCTGTCAACTGCTTGTCCATCACCCTTGTGTCGTGTCGCAAGTGTTTTCTCACCACTATTCTTCTTGTCGTCAACGCCGGGGATCGGCAAGCCTTTCTCTCTGGCGTCCTTCTGAGCCGCCAGGTAAGCCTTGGCCTCCTTCTCCCGCTTTTTGACTTCCTCGAGTTTCCACTCTTCCAGCTCATCTTTAGTAGCTGCGTGTGGCACAGTCGATGAGCTGGGACGAGATCGCGATCGGCTTCGTCGATCTCGCGTGCGATCTCTTTCTCGGTCTCGGTCTTTATGATCCTTTTCTCGATCTCGATCTTTGTCTCTATCGCCAGATCGATCACGGCTGCGGCGACGGGGTGACCGAGCGTCCGACCTAGTAGGATAGTAAGAATCTGCAACAAGACGGCTATCCCTTGACCGACTGCGATGTCGTCGAGCAGCACGTGAACGGCTTCTTTCCCGTCGGTCTGTCCGTAAGTGCGAGCGTGAGCGATCTCTGCGGTCTCGGCTACGGTCCCTACTACGGTCCCGGCGGTCGGTTTTAACTCGTGAGCGGCTTCTCTCGCGCCTAGTAGATCGTGCCCGTGACCGGCTTGGTACTCGCCGCCGCGAGTTGCTTCTAGCAGAACGGTCACGCTTAGGCCTCGAGCGGCTTCGTTCGCGTCTATCATCCCTTCGGTGTCGAGATCGACTTCTGTCCCTCCTTAGCTTTGAGCGGCTCCTATCCCGTCTATCTCTGATTCTGGAACGACTGCGCTCCCGCCTTGGCGAGTCGGATCGATGGTCGCGGCGGCGGCGATCATCAGTGTCTCTTTGACGGCTTCGATCTCTGTCTTTATCTCTATCATGATCCGCGTCATGAGCTCGGGACGGACTTCTACTAGAACGACGCTCCTCTCTCAATCCGGATTGTTTCGGATCGACGGACGACTTTGAGTCTCTTCTATCGATGAGTTTTCTAGACTCCGCAGGTTTAGAAGAATCTCTTCGAATCGGGTTAATAGCTGAGGCTGGGCCAGTCTTTCTAGGAGGAGGGGCCAAGGTAGAATCGATATCCATTTCAAGCTTTGTGCGAGTCGACTTGCTGCTTTCACGTAAAAGATCAGCCAAAGCTTCCTGTTCCAGTCGCTCATGGTCCTCTTTGGACATCTTTTCCTTCAATTCCTCAGGCAGAACCGCGTTCTCTTTACGTGAATTTCCGCCTTCACGGTCTCGGTCACGATCTCGTTCTCGGTCGCGGTCTCGGTCTCGGTCGCGGCCTCTGTCCCTATCCCTTTCTCTGTCCCTGTCTCGATCTCTATCCCGATGATCTCTGTCCCGATCTCTGTCTCGATCAGTATCCCTATCATCCCTTTCTCGCTTCTCTCGCTCCTTGTGCCGTTGTTCTCGCTCCAAGTCGCGCAGTCGCTCTCTCTCTTCACGGTCCTTCTCTCGTTTCCTCCGCCGCTCGTCCCGTTCTTCCTGGCGTTTGATTTCTGCCTTTTCACGCTCTTTTTCTTCTCGACGGCGCTCTTCCTTGGCGATACGCCTCTTTTCCTCCTCAATAGCAGCTTCTTTCTGCTTTAGCTCTTCTCGAACCCTTTCACGCTCGGCCTGCTTGGTAGCTGTATCGGCAGCATAGTCTTCATCGGTTTTTGCTCCACGATTCTGCTCCTCACCGGCCTCCTCCTCGCCAATCTCTGCTCGCCTAAGTTCTCGAATGCTCTGCTCAATTGCCTCGACGTCGATCAGCTTCCCAATGACTTCTTCGGCTTTGTGGTAAACGCCTGATCTTTCCAATGCGCCATCAATCAGTGCTGCGGCCTTTCTCCGGTCCAATGTGAGGAGTTGGTGCGGATTGCGCTCAACCTCTTGCTCTGCAACTTCGAGAATTGCCTTTGTAACTTGAGCCTCGTAGTCCTGAAGGAGAAGATATTAGTAATGGCGGAGGAAAAGAAACCATGACTGGTTGTAATTTTGCGTACGCTGGCTTCAAACTTGTCCCAAACTTGTTTCCGTATTGAGTCGTAGGCACCTTCTTTTTTGAAGCTATGCGCGAGGGATTCAATTGCCGCCCGCGTCGCAGATGGCAGCGGCAACTCAGATGCCTTGAATTTCCGCGGCGATGGACCAGCGCCTGGCTCGCCGGCCACGTTCGACTGTTCTGCAGACGTCGTCATGGCTCTGGACTTGCCTGCCCTGTCTGGAGCCGCAGGCTGGCGTCGAGCGTGTCGTAGTGCGCGCGCCTCGCCTGGAGATGGTAAAAATCGATTGTTCACGTCAAGACATGCCGCTAGACCAAAATCTCCTGGTAGCGCTAAATGTAGCGTCACAGACGAGCTGTGAAATAGGATTTTGCTCGGTATATCGCTATATTTCCATCATCTAGAGGGAGGTGCAGTGCTGAAGGGCTGAAGTGGCAGTATCATCAGGTGAACGCCTGCTCACGTGACCGCTATCGTACGTTTGATTCAGAGCTGAAAACCTCAAGTCTGGGCACCTATCAAGGTATCTATTTGCAACTTGATAGCAAAGTTGGCATTAAGAACTGTGGGATTTCTGATGCAGTATGCGATCATTGCATCTATTCATAATACATAGATTGATTCACCCAATTCAACTGAATTATACAAGTAACAGTGAATTCTCCTCTCATCGTCACATATATAACTGCAGTCTCAGTCCGGCTATTTGATTATAACTGTAAATGTAATTGTATTTGCACTCATTCCACGCTATATCAGCAATACAGAGCAAAATCCTAAAATAGACAACATATACTACCAAATGTTCTGCTTTCTAATAAAAGAACGGATAGCTTCAAGGCTATTCGTGCATGCGTATGAATGAAGGTGTAGTCATGATGTCGTCGTCCCATCATTAAATTCGTGTGAAGCGGAGAGTTTCCTTTTGTTCTGTCGCCCTTGGGAGATGTGTACCGATATCTTTCCTTCTTCTTTTCCCCTTTTCTTCCTGACTTCCATTCCTCAATGGTATACACAATCCGTTTCGACCTATACTGTTTCGTTTTTGCTTACGTCTAGAATTCACCATCGCCGCCGTGCCCAACCATGTTTGCTCCCCAAAGGCCAACTAGTCCCCACCAGCCGATTCGCCATCCTCTCCAGAGACCTTCCATACCTTGACCCTTCTTGTAGGTCGGCTGGAGGTTCTTGGTCTTGAGCTTGCCTCGCTTGCTTACTACGGGCTTGGGTGGAATCTCCCGGTTGCCCTCTTCAGTGACGATGTGGTACATTGTACCGAAAACGCCATGGTATTTTCCAATGGGCACAATGGTCTCTAGGGCCGGTTCATCGTCGTTGAGAGCTTCCAAATACTCGGGCTCAGAGAGCACGGAGAGCTGACCTCGGCGCAGAACGGTCTCCAGTGGAAGCTTAATTAGAATTCCAACTGAAGAGGCAACAAACTTTGCAATGGAGAAAGTCATGGGCGCAAGCTCGCTTGTGACCATAAACTTGGTCTTTAAAGCCAAAGGAGTGGATAGAGTGAAGATGGGGTTAATGAGGGAGTGGAGGATGGTAGGAGCAACGATGGCGGGAGGGCAGTAGTAGGATGGAAGAGCTCGAAGGCTGGCAATCGTCCTCCGTTGTCCCTTGAAGGGGTTGGTTAGGATCAATCTGTCGTCATGTCAGTCACAAAGTAAATTAAACAAGTAGTTATGTCACCTACCTCGTGCGGATGAGATCTAAAGGCGCAAGGGCAAGGCCAGTTGTGACAGCGGCGGCGGCAGCCACAAGTAATGAAGCCCAAGGGTACGGGGACGCAATATCAACAACACGCTCAATGCTGTCTTTAACCCCCAGATCTGGCACATTGAAGACGGCACTCAAGAAGCTTCTTGACCAGTTCTCTAACAAAGACTGTAAGACGGTGTACAGAAAGGTTGCATTTGCCCCCTTCCATACTCCCCATGCGCCGTCTCTCTGCCATAGCTGCCCGATGACGTCGAGGATGGCGTCGGGCCGGCGAAGATTCAGAAAGTGCTCGGGAAGAACGGCCTCTTTCTTCGGCGTTGTTGGAGACTGCAGAGGTGACTCTGTGCGCCGACTGCTGGGTCGCTTCTCGGGCTGGGGTTGATTCTGGTTCCAGGGATTCGGTATGGATGGATCGTTGGAAGTGAAGTATGCCGGTTCCTCCCCGTCAGATTCCTCCTATTACAATTTCTTCTTAGCAAACAACGCAAGGCATTGGCGAGCAACCTCGGGGAACCAGCGCTTACATCAAATGCCGAGCCAGCTCGACTTGATACTTGGGGTGCAGGAGCTGCCTCTGGCTCTGCAGTTACCGCAAGGGCAGCTTTTTCATCTTGATCCCGAGCCTGCAAGATCATCTTGGCAACCTCGAAAGGCTGCCCGATGAGGACGGACATGTACTTCCATATCAGCTCGTCAACGAGCTCTCTAGCGCTTTCGACGACTGATGGTGATGGCTCGCCAACCAGCCCCTTGTAGTCGAGATCATTGAGCATGTGCTTCGCTTTGGAGGCGTATTTGGCGCCGCTAGCCACATCGTAGCTGTTGCCACCGGAAAACGGATTCGAGCTGGGTATGGATACCGGTTCGGCCTGCTGCTCAATTGTGGGAGGCCGGTAATACGGCCGTAGAGGGTTGAAGGGTTCTTCTTTTAGGGACGCCATGATTAATTAAAAAGAGAGAGATTCCAGATCTCTATCTTTTTCCAATACCCAGGTTGGGCTCCTGAGGTCGAGTCATTGAAGAGCTTGGGGGGAGCTACTGTTTGTGCCTCCCCCGGTAGATGAATTTCACGCCCGATAAGCATCGTTATCGGCCGACGGCCATTTCACGCTACCAAGAATTTCCAGCTTCGGAGATGCGAGCCTCTAGCGAACCGGAGACGGTTTATTAACGAGCATATCCGGATCTGCTCTTTTGTGGTTCTTTCGGTCATAAATTTGCTTTGACACAGTCTCGGGATACCGGCGATCCTTGAGCGTTGCCCAATTTTAGTTTGCGACGACGATATACAGGCTTTTGTTGCCTTTATCGCAATTTTTCCTTCTGTCTGCCACCGAGTTCCGATCCAACGCTCCACATGTCGGCGTCCAGAACCCTCTCGCGAAGCCTGGCGAGGCTATCGCAAGCGGGATACCGTCCCTCCATGAATGCGCCTCAGAAAAGCTTTGCCTCAGCCAGTGCTTCAATTCAATGCGCACCTATATTCAGAGCTCTGCAATCTCGCCAGTTGCCTCTGAGCCGGCGAGCATTCTCCACGACACCCCAGCAGCGGCACGGCCATGTCACCCCGCCAAAGGCTGGCGAAGAGTGAGTAATAAGCAACTTTGGCCATGAATTGAAGTTGTTACCATTGCTAACAATTGTGCAGGCTCTGGGTCACATTCATTGACAAAGAGGGCGAGGAACACAAGTTTGCTGTCTCGGCTGGGGACAACCTGCTCGACATTGCCCAGGCCAACGATTTGGAGATGGAGGGCGCCTGCGGGGGTTCGTGCGCATGCTCGACTTGCCATGTTATTGTAGAGGGAGAAGATCACTATGACAAGATGCCCGAGCCGGAAGACGACGAGAACGATATGCTGGATCTCGCCTTTGGCTTGACCGAGACTAGCCGTTTGGGCTGCCAGGTCAAGATGACAAAGGAGCTGGACGGCTTGGTAGTCAGGCTGCCCTCCATGACGAGGAATATGCAAGCCAGCGACTTCCAATGAGTAAATAGGAGTCGTTTAATGTTAATATGACGCATAGACGAAGAAGGAGCCTTGTATTTTTAATGTTGGACAACATAGAAGCGGTGGGAGAGGCCGGCGAGCCTCTGTTGGACGCAAAGCATTGCCCAAGGAGGGGTATCTTTGAAGTGAAATATTGTATACCTAGTGATAGTACTAAAATCTCAAGACAGGCCGAAAATTGCTCCCTATATAGATACATATCGTGGAGGAAAAACCATAAGCAGGAAAAAAAACAAGACATGAATAATATTAACCCTACGCCTCTTCCAATGGAGTCTTCTTCAAACCGCCTCCTCCCGAAGCAATCAGGTCCAAAAAGCCCTTTTTGCTCATCTCGTTAATCTTCTCTTCCCTTGTCTTTCCACCGATGACGCCCTCCTTTCTGACATTCTTCTCTGCATCGGCTGCCTGTACTTGAGCAGCTCTCACGGCATTGAACATGCGGATAACACCTCTCTGGGCGGTCTTGCGCAAGCCCTTTTCAATTGCCAGGATCTCTGAAGTTGTCATCTCCGGCTCGCCCGACTCATCGATTGTTGCTACCAGGATGTCCTTGATACGGCCCTTTTCCAATGCAACTCTCTTCTGCTCCTTCAGCTTTCTCCGTGCCTTGGCCTCCAGCGCAATATCCACAGCAGCCTTGGAAGCCTCGTGCGCGGCAACGCTTCGCGACAAGACTGGATCTGACCGTTTTGATGCGGAAAGCTTGGTTGATAGAATCTTTGACAGAGATGTAGCGAAAGCAGTAGGGTCGTTTCGTTTTGACTTTGTCTTTGTTTCGCCCATGTCGAACTCCTCCATATCATCGTCCTCGTCGTCATTTTCCGACTCGCTTCCCTCTTCTTCTTCGTCTTCCTCTTGCTCCGCGGCCTTGCGCTTTGGCTGTTTTGACTTTGTGTTCTTGGCATTGGTCTTTTTCACTGCAGGTGCCTCCTCATCTGAGCTTGATGATGTGTGTTCGTCGGCATCAGCGCCATCGTCTGCAGGCGCATTGTGAATGTCGTCGTCCGAGTCTAGCAGGTTGACGGCGTCAAAGGCCTGCTGCTCCTGGTGCTCTTCATTGTCTGAGTCGCTGTTGTAGGCTTGTGCTTGTCGCTGCTTTTTAGTTGGGCGATGTGATTTGTTATCGTAGCGTCTTTTCTTATTTTGCAGTCCGGCCATTGTGTCAAATTGCGTTGGTCGTGATCTGGTGATGCCGTCTCCAGGATCTTCCTAAAATTTCAAAAAGTTCTGGGCCAAAATCAATTTTGCCGGGTACAACTTTTTCGCTGGAGCTGCGGCGTCGAATTGGGGAAGGCGGTGAAAGCGCCCCGCCCAGAAGCTTTCAGTGGGAGGTACGTACCCTCGTGTTCCCCGTGCAGCATCGCAGCTCGTGGTGTCACGTCGAGTGCTGTGATCCCTCAGGATCCCATCCCTTGTGACGTATGGCCGCACCAGCGTTTACGAGAAAAATCGCATGTAACGAAGTACGAGCGATTCCTCACATAGCGAGGTCAAAACACTCAATTATTGACAATTATTGCTATACAGTTTATGCTTCTCCAGTTATTTGCACTTGGCGGTTCCAAAGCCCGATTCGGAGTCGGCTTTTTTGCGGGGCAAAGGCCGGTGCAATTCGGCGGTTCTCCATTGAGCTTGGCAGCTGCGCGCTTTCATCAAGAGCTTCATTGAAAGCTCCCGTTCACTGAGTGTCTTCCATCACATAATTCATCATAGCAGCTACATATTTTTATCTCTCGTTTCGCTCGGCACAGCTGGTACAGCGCCCTTGGCCAAATCTCTAGCAGGAGAGCCAGCAAGCTAAACCCCATCGCCCAACACTTTGTCGAATTGTCACCTCCTCTTTTGCCCTCTGGAAACATTACAGACCGACAGGCAAAAGCGTGGTTACTTGACGACCTGTAATTACGCAAACATGTTTGGCCAATATTCCCTTAATTCTAGTCCTACCGATAGCAACTATCGAGCACCAAAACTGAACCACAGGAAATCGCGGTTCGGTTGCCAGCGATGTCGCATGCGTCGCGTGAAATGTAACGAGGCAAAGCCTACATGTCACCACTGTGAGCGCCATAGAGCGCAGTGTATCTATGATCGGCTTCCGCGGGCCACAAAGAGCAGAGAATCGTCTCCAGCATCTTCATCTCGGCCCCTAACCGGTGAACCCAGAACGTCTGAAAGTGGCTCTGACAAGCAGTCCCCTCTGTCATCGGTGGACATGTTGGATGAAGACGCCCCAGAATCAAAACAACGGCGCCTTCTGGAGGCGAGACTGATGCATCTATATCTCACTGAGACGGGGCCCTCGTTGCCTATCGATGACATTACTCGTTCGGTCTTCGCCAACACGATACCCAAGCTAGCCTTGGACTCGGAGGCCCTGTTATATTCCATTTATGCTCTCGCAGCCATCCATTCATGCGTATGCAAATTAGATGACACCTTTGACGGGCTCGATGTCTATCGGCGATACTTGGCCATGGCTGTTCACGAACATACAAAGGACATTGCCGAGCTCAGTGAGCTGAATTTCGAAAGCGTGTTCCTCACGACGCACTTATTGCGCGTCTGTATGTTTGCCATGCTGCGATTCCGAAATCGTTCGCCGTACACTCCCCCTCTGGAGTGGATGTTGACAACGGGGACAACACAAGGCCTCTTCAATAAGGCTTGGCATATCATTGTGGCTCATCCGGAATCAATCGCGGCGCGTATGGTGACGAGCTCGCCCATCATATACGATACCGAGGAACGGTTCGGGGAGAGCCAACGACAAGGCCTAGAGTATATCCTGGAGCGGGATGTCGAAGACGAAGCGACCGAGCCGTGGGATGCAGAGATACAGGACGCATATGAGTCGACACTCAGCTACCTCGGAGGTGTTCTGCAGTTGCTCAACCCCCATTGTGAAAAATTCAACGTCAACGATGCGAGGAGGAGGATGGTGATTTTCCCCATGGCCGTGAAGAAGAAGTTTCTCGACCTTATGCAAGAGGCCCGTCCGCGAGCCATCGTGATAATGGCGTACTATTTTGCAATTCTTGTTATTGAGACGACGTGGTGGGTTGGCGACGTGAGGACGCTGGAGGTGCGGGCCATTGCCGAGAGTCTGCCAGCCAAGTGGCTGAAGATGATCGAGTGGCCGGTGCGAGTGGTGGAAGCTGGAATCATTATGCCGCTCTAATGAGAGGCCAGGATATCACATCAAAGAGAACGAGTGGGATGTTGCTCTCATCTAGCCAGCGTATAGTCAAAATTGAAGTCATCAATAGGTAGCAGCAGCAGAAGTAAACTGGATAATAATAGCGCAAAGTCTTCTGCTCAGCAACGCCCCCTCGCAAAGTATTCATCACACATAATACCGATCCCTTTATCCACACTGCGCATTGCTTGCAGCTTCGTTCTCGGTTCCAACTCAGACAGAACCAAGGTCGTTTTCGTTCCGCTGCATTGGGCCTAGCCCCTCCGACCCAGCATGCAGCTGAATGTGACTCCATGCAGCTCGCTTTCGCTCCGCTAGCAGTAGCGCCACTATAGCACTATCGCATCATCGTGAACTGAAGCGCTCGGCGTTCTGAAGAGGTAACAGTAAATTGTGTGAGAACTTCATTGTGATATCTGGTGGAAATTATGAAATACTAATCTTCGCTTTCGCTTTGGATGCGACAAGTCTCGAGATATTCCGCATGCCTCGGCTTTGAATTCCGCCGCTGCCGTGTAAGTGCGGGCAAGATGAGCATCATGAGAAGTATATAAAGGCTTGGTTCTTGGCTTTGACAGGAAGAAACTATCATGCAAATCAGTTCAAATATCTTACTTGAAACATCAGTTACATATCACTAACATTTTCTCCTTTTACTTATTCATTTCGAAGAATCCCGCATTGAAACTCACTTCATATTCTCACCTCTCAGGCTAATAGAACAGAGATAAAGAGAATCACAAAAGAACACAATGTCTGCCCAAGGAAACCAAATGCTCCAGCTAAGCCCCGACTCGAGCTTCCACTTCGAGATCCTCCGCGCCGTCTCTCTCGCACCCTACCAAGGCGCCGACTTGGGCGAGGTCCTTACTGCTGCCGCCAAGATTATCCCAGGCGACTTCGAAAGCTACTACACTGCTTTCAACGACCTTGCCACCCGCGTACACGCACAGGCCGAAGGGATCGATGTGAGCAAGTATCCCATCTCTGCAAGGAACGCCTATTTCAGGGAGGCATCATACCTTCGCAGCGCGGAATTCTACCTCCATGGCAACTGGGAAGACTCACGCATAAACTCTGCCTGGGCTAAGCACAGGGCCGCCTTCGACAAAGCCATTGCGCTCCTCCCCGTGCCTGGCCAGAGAGTCTCGCTCAAGGCTCAGGGGTTTGAGGTGCCTGCCATCTTCTACGGCTGTGGACTGCCCGGCCGCCGCCCAGTCATTCTCATGTGCAGCGGCTACGACGGCTCCCAAGAGGAGCTTTATCATGTTGCCGTCGAGGCGGCGCTCACCAGGGGCATCAACGTGATTACTTTCGAAGGACCTGGCCAGCCCACCGTCCGTCGTGAGCAAAATGCTGGTTTCATCCACGACTGGGAGCGAGTCGTGTCCCCAGTTGTCGACTATGCGCTTACAAGAGACGATATCGATCCCAACGCCATTGGCCTTTGGGGATACTCGCTGGGTGGATATCTCGCTGCTCGAGCTGCGGCCTTTGAGCCTCGTCTAGCTGCCGTCATGGCCGTCGACGGAGCCAGTGACTTCGGAGCCACTGTCCATGGCAAGTTCCCTCCAGAGATGGCAGCCCTGTACAGCTCAGGCAACAAAGAAGCTGTTGACCAAGCCATGGCGCAAATCTTGGCCACTCCAGGGGCACCTACTCCTCTTCGCTGGGCCGTGGAGCATGGCACGTGGGCGTTTAACACAAAGTCGCCCTATGAATGGGCAACCAAGTGCCTCGACTTCAAGCTTGGCGATGCTATCCACAATATTAAGATGCCATTTTTCGTGGCTGATGCGGAGAATGACGATTTGATGCCTGGGCAGGCAAAGGGTGTGGCGGAAGCAGTTGGAGAGACGGCGACGTACCATTTGTTCACTTCGGAAGATGGAGCTGGAGAGCACTGCTCTATTGGAGCGGCTGTGCTTCAAAATCAAGTAATTTTCGACTGGTTCCAAGAGGTGGTATCGAAGAAGAGGGCTTAAAGGAGACAACTACGAGGATTCAGAATATGTAGATAAACAATGTTTTAACAGAGTTATATAAGAAGAGATAGCACAGCATATTTTGAGCGACAAATTTCAAACGCTTTGTTCCTATACATAAAACCCGATAGAAAATCAATACGCCCATCATAAAAGCTGTTATCCGTGTGAAAATCCCCCAGACAACTCAAATGGCCCTATTGCATTCCAAAACATATTTAGCGGATAGCCATCCGCACACAACTTGTCATCATATGTGCTCCAACATACATATATAGGTTTAAAGGAACGCCCCAACCAAAGGACAACCAGATTCCCAAGGGCAGACGCCAAAGAAACTCCAAAGTATCTCGTCTCTCCATTACAAAAAAAGGCTTACCAATTCTTGAGCCGATCCCAGAAAGAGCCCGAAGAAGCCTTCTTCTCCTCTTCAGCGGGGAGAGGCGGCGCCGTGATGGTTGTGTTCCATTTCTCCTCACCACTGATGAAAAGACGATAGAGAAGCTTGCTGTCGCCGTCCTCTTGTTCGATAGTAAAGGCGCCAAACTTGGACATGCCAGAATGATGATACCTATAAGCATTATTAGACCTCTTCTTCGGTGACATGAGTTATCATATAGCAGACTTACTGAATGAGAACGTCCTCGTCGTCCACTTGCTTATATGAAGGGATGGGAGAAGCAAACTGGTTGAGCGGGCTGGTCGAGAACTCGTAGACAGTAGCCTCCTCTGGCCAGTCAGATTCTGGTGGGGGCGGGAACTTGGTCGCTGCGAATTCGTGTCTATCACCGGACAGGACCACAACTCCGACTCCTCGAGCAGAAACGTCCCACATGGCTTCAAGGATCTTCTTTCGCTCGACCAAGAATCCGCCCCAAGTGTCCTTCACATTCACAGGCCAGTTCTTGGTAAATGGAATAGAAGATGCGACAAACTTCCACCTAACGCCCTGGGGCTCTGGGCGTTTGAGCCAGGCCAAAAAGTCAGCCAACTGGTCGGCGCCCAGCATCGTCTTCTCCGTCTCATTGAATGGTGTCTTGTTGCTGGATCGGTAGCTGCGAGTGTCGAGCATGAAGAAGCTCACAGGACCCTGCACAAATTCAAACCAGGTAGCGCCAGGGCGGCGCTCACTCTTCGTGCCTGCAGCTACAGCAGCTGGAGGGTTGATCTGAGCTTGGTATATGTGCCAGGGGTCTACGGCATTTTTGTAAACACCAGTCGTGTTTGCATCCCAGTCCTTTGTGACGTTAATCGTAAGTCAAAATTCGCAGCACATCAGTGAGAGATACTTACATTTGCAATCTCATGATCGTCCAGGACATGAATCCAGCTCAAGTTTTGACCAACAGTAGCCCACTCCGGAGAGGCATAGACTTGCCGATACTGCATGCGGTACTCCTCAACCGACTTTCCAAAGCGCTCGGGGACATCCACGTAGATAAAATCGCCCAAGAACAGCATAAACTGAGCACTTAGTTCAGGCAGCCTTTTGGCGAGATTCCGTAGCCCCGGAATCGCCAGGGGATGATCAAAAGGTGAGTAGGGGAAGCGAGGTAAGATGCATGACGTAGACAAAAACGTATATTTGCCTCCATTGTGAACCGGCATCCTGCCAGGCTTGGGTGCAGCCGTCAGTTCGCCTGTGTGGTTGTTAGAGGTCCTCCATTCATACTTTTGCTGCTCTGAATAGCTCAGGAGCGGAATCGTAAGGGCGCTGGTGAAATCGGTCTCATTGGTGGTTGATTTGACGCTGCCAACAGACTGCCAAATGAGACCATTGTAGTGCCGGATCTGGAAAGTGATGGGCATATTGCCCTGGTCAGGTTCCCGAATAAGGAAATTGGCTTCATTATGAGAAACATATCCAAGTCGAACAAAAGACAAGTCATCAGCTGGGTAATACCACCTGGCGCGGTATAGAGCGTCGGCCGTAAGACCAACAAACACCAGATTGATGAGAAGGCTCAGCAGGGAGCTGAAGGGTCGCTTCGAACTAGGAGCACCATAAAAGATGATTTTCCATGCCGGAATATCTTTTGCGGTAAAAGAAATGGTTTCTTTAACATCAACCTCTTCGGCGACAATCTCCTCATCGTCGTCGTCGTCGACTACAGTTTCCTTGATAGCGACATCAACTTGATCACCCACAACTTCAAGCTCAGGTGAGGAGAACAAGCTCGTTAAGAAGGACGGAATGTATATGGCGAACAGGGCGAAGATAATGGACGGCAGATGAGCCTAAGCGTGGTTAGGCTGGCGTGTTTACTTACTTTCACGGTCACCTCACGAGCAACGGCATACTTACAGGAAACTATGCAGGGCGTCAGCTTCGGGTCAAACATTGCATGCATCTGGGCACGAGTCGGAGGGCATCACATACAGCACGGAAAAAAGCAATGGCTCCTATCCTTATTGCGACCGAAGACGCATTTGCGACAGCTCTTTGGATGGCCATCTTGAGCAAGACGCCAGCTCGGCTCCCCGCAGAGTCAGACGGGTTACTGAGAGGAGCAGGCCACTTTTAAACAGTAATCAGAGAGGGGTTGAGGAGGCGAGAACAGATCAGAGCAACGAAGCAAGATACGGGTGAAAATATATTCCCATCACCTCATGACGATGAGATTTTTGAAGGAATAGAAATCGGCTGGAAGGCGAGATTGTAAAATCGACGTCACCTCGAATGAGAATAACAAGCTGAGCGCGGGTACACGCCAATGATATAGCGGTGTCTCAGCCTGTGGCTAAGAGTGGTGCCGCCAATTTCCAAAACGCTGCTAAGGCGCCGTACCCGTTATTGCAGGCGATCCTACGCTGTGGCACCAGCGCCATAGGTAGGCATCAATGCAGCACTCTAGTGCGAGTGCGTGAGGATCAGGGGTCGGCAGTGCAAAATTCCGCTCCGAAAGGTGGTGTATCCCGCGGGTTGCCCCCTAGCAACTGTGGCTGGAGTGGCTGGTGGGCTGGACAGCTGTAGCGCTGCAGCAGAGTAGGCTTGCGCCAATGTGTCCCATTCAAGCCTCCCTGACAAGCACCTCGACAACGTCGACCAGCACAACGACACAATGAGATTCCCGACGCTGATAGCCGGCCTGATGGCCTTTATGGCCACAAATGTTGCTGCCACAGCATTGACCTACAAGCTGGCCGCAAACGAAAAGGCTTGCTTCTACGCGACCACCAAGAACGAGAACGAGAAGGTCGCCTTTTACTTTGCTGTTAGTTGGCGCCAGTCCCTTTGCGTTGCGTCGCTGCATTGATGCAACCCATCCTTGGCTTAAATATACTGACCATGGCGGGTGAAATAGGTTCAATCAGGTGGTTCGTTTGATGTCGACTACCTCGTCGAGGGCCCCGGTGGAAAGGTCATCTTGCAAGGCGAAAAAGAACGACAGGGCGACTTCGTCTTCACTGCGCAGCTGATTGGAGAGTACTCGTTCTGCTTCGACAACGAGATGAGCACATTTTCCGAAAAATTCGTCGATTTCGAGATTGCTGTTAGTAATAGTAGCGGAACAATTGTGAAAATGGCATCCAAGCTAATCATCCTTCCCCTCCTAGGTCGAAAACGAGTCCCGAACCGCCCAGCTGCCCTCCAAACAGGGCTCATCACCAGAGCAGACCTCCGTTTTGGAGGAATCCATCTTCAAGATCTCCGGCCAGCTTTCTACCATTTCCCGAAACCAGAAATACTTTAGAACACGTGAGAACCGCAACTTTAGCACTGTCTCGAGCACGGAGAAGCGCATTGTCAACTTCAGCATGATCCAGATTGCTCTTATTGTCTGTATGGGTGCGCTGCAGGTATTCGTCGTCAGATTCTTCTTCCAGGGCGCTCGCAAGGGTTACGTTTAAGCGAATCGTGCAAATAAGGTTTTTTACGTCTACATCTATCTATATGGAAAGGTAGGCCTAGCAAGAGGCTGCTGGTTGACACGAGGAGGCATGGTGGATGCTGGTGTTTCTATGCGCAGGGATGGGTACTTAGGTAGGCCAGCGTGGCCCAAAAAGATCACGACGATAAGCGTGTTTTGTAGCTCGAGAACGGCCGATGAAGGGCGTCCGTCATTGGATTCTCATGAAATACTAATCAAAATAAGGAGACGCCATTTTATAAAAGACAAAATATTATACGCATCCTAATAAATACGAGTACGTATATATCCAGTGATTGCTTATTATCGGTAGTCGACGACATCGATATTGTCATGGTGGGGGAGATCGTTATTCCGAGAGTGTATCCAACTTTCAGCTTAAGCCACACTACAAGGATCCACCACTTTTCTCGAAGCTAACCCAGCCACATCTGCACCGCCATACTGTGGAATTTCTTGACCCAAAGCCATCGCAACTCGCGGCCAGACTTTCAACATCACCTCACGCGACGGCAAATATGACGTCCATGGCCGCATCGCTGCAAGCGTCGCTCCCCAAGCCGAAATACACCGGGGAAGATGAAGAGTCCCGGACTCAGCAGCGTGGCCCTCGGATCGTCGGGCCTGGCCAGCTTGACGAGACGCAAATCGTCCTGAAGCGAAGCGGCCCTCCAGCATACGGCCAGCGGGCAGGATGGCGACCGCGCTCACAGGAAGATTTCGGCGATGGCGGTGCGTTTCCAGAAATCCCCATTGCCCAGTATCCGCTGGACATGGGCAAGAAGGGTGCGACAACGAGCAATGCCTTGGCGCTGCAGGTCGATGCCGAAGGAAAAGTTAAATACGACGCGATTGCGAGGCAGGGACATGGCGAGGGACGAATCATTCACACATCTTTCAAAGATCTCATCCCGCTGAGGCAGCGAGCCGATGCTGGGGAGATCGATTTATCGCGTCCAGACAAGGAGTCCGTAGCGGAGACGACCGAGCGAACGAAGAACGCGTTGGCAGCCCTTGTCAGCGGCGCAGTGGCGGCGCAGAAGCCGAAGAATCTCAACATTGGACAGCGGAAAGACCCGACTTTTGTGCGATACACTCCGGCAAACCAGATGGGAGACAACTCGAAGAAGCAAGATCGCATCATGAAGATTGTGGAGCGGCAGCGAGATCCTATGGAGCCTCCAAAGTTCAAACACAAGAAAATTCCTCGCGGTCCCCCATCACCGCCTCCTCCAGTTATGCACTCTCCTCCACGAAAGCTTACGGCGGAAGATCAGGAGATGTGGAGAATCCCGCCTCCGGTATCAAATTGGAAGAATCCTAAGGGTTTTACTGTGCCTTTGGATAAACGTCTGGCTGCGGATGGACGAGGACTACAGGATATCAGCATCAATGATAAGCACGCTCAATTTGCGGAGGCCATCAAGATGGCAGAGCGTCATGCTCGAGATGAAGTCCAGCAAAGAGCTCTGATGCAGCAGAGACTAGCAGAAAAGGAGAAGGCTCAGAAGGAGGAAAACTTGCGTTCCCTGGCGCAAAAGGCCCGAGAAGATCGAGCTGCAGCTGGGCGACGTGGAAGAAGAGACTCCATGGATTCGCGGGATTCGCGGGGCTCACGGGACTCAGGATCAAGATCACGGTCACGATCACGGTCAAGCTACAGTGGATCAGATTCAAGGGGCTCTGATAGCGAAGATTCAGAGGTTCGGGCTCGAGAGAGGGCACGGAAAGAGAAGCGGAAAGAGGATGAGCGGAAGCTACGACAGACGCGGATGGGCGCGGAGCGACGTATCCAAGTCATGGCCCGTGAGCAGAATCGAGATATATCAGAAAAGATTGCTCTCGGCATAGCGAAGCCCTCACAGTCCAAAGAAACCATGTACGACTCGCGATTATTCAACCAGTCCAGTGGATTTGATAGTGGATTCAACGAGGATAACCCCTACGACAAGCCCCTCTTTGCTGCTCAGGACGCCATTAACAGCATCTACCGACCCCGAGCAAACCTGGACGATGAAGATGCAGAGGCCGGAGAGAGAGAAATGGCCAAAATTCAAAAATCAAGCCGTTTTGGTGAAGCTTTGGGCAAGGGTACTTTTAAGGGAGCCAGCGAGGCAGAGGTCAGTATTCACGCCATCTACTATTTTGCTGATATCGACACTGTAACCGTTGCTAACTGACTTGAATACAATAGGCGCGAGAAGGACCCGTGCAATTTGAGAAGGATGCGGCAGATCCTTTCAACGTGGACAAGTTTTTGTCCGAGGTAGATCAAAACTCATCTTCAAAGAGGGGCTATGGGCTGCAAGATGAAGATAGGAAGGCAAAGAAGCCTCGCGTTGAGGACGATGATGATGATTAAAGCGTACATGTATTAATTTTTTGAAGTATCGTTTAGAGGTGCATGAGATGCATTAATATGTCCAATACTAATGAAAAGACGGCGATATCGCGAATATTGCTTCGATATTTTAAAGATCATTCTTGAAGGGTATGGTTTCCGTGTGAAGTTTTAGAGCAGTGCAAAGAGTTCTGTATATACGCACCTATATAGCAAGTAAAATTAGAAGAGAGCAATCGCTTGATCTACAATAGCACAGTTGAAGCTGTGACATAAGAAGAGCGAAGAGCGATGATATTTGTTAACACTGCCACGTATTCGATCCGTTCGACCACATCTATATCTACGCTATCCTCGCCATTGTCAACCTTGACGTTCTTTGGCAGCTGAACTATCTTTAGCAACGTCTTCGCTTCTAAACTTTCTTTACCAAAACTTTCCTTAGTAAAGCCACCACCTTCATTTAACACCGAGAGTACGACCGATATCAGTTTCAACACCCAGGCTGCACTCGTCAGACTCGTTTAGCAGAATGCTATCAAAGGTATGAGAAGTTGAGTGCAATATTACAAGATAATAGAGAAAACGAGGTATTGCACGGCATTGTTCACGGGAGCTTTAGGGTAAGTGGAGGACTTCAGACAACTCCTCAGACGAAGTTTTACTGCATAGCACAACATATTGGAACAAAGGATCGTGCTATAGTAGTGGAAATGAAAGAGAGAGAGAAATTATGAAATAGGAAAAAGTAGCGTACTGTCGTTTTGCTATGACTATCTCATTATAAAAGTATACAAGAAAATACTCAACCAATTTCTTTATCTCCTCTCCTCTCGAGTTGCTTTTCACCTAGATTCTTATTCTTCCTTCTCTAGAGTCGAAACTTCTCTATGTTTTTCTTCATGAATTCGCAGCTCCCCTTTCGTTGCACATCCAGCATATGAGCATTGCTCGACGTGTTGAATATCAGCACTTGCGGTTCATTAGGCGTCCACTTGGGCCATGACACTAGTTCAATATCTCTCTTATTCGGATCCAAGTGGTACAAGAAATTAATCATATACCATCTTGCAGTCTTAGTTGTGTGCGAAGACATATACTCGTCCGTGCCAAAAACCATGGCTTCGAACGAGCCATGAGCAGTGCCCAGGGCACCAGAGACGTCGTTCCTGTGATCGTAGGCTGCATGGTATCCCCATATGGGGAGCACAGGTTGAGACGAGGCAATAAATTCCATTGCAATGCGCCGAGAAAGGGTGAAGAAGACATCACCGATGACAGACGACAAACGTTTTTGGCCAACCCAGCTCTCAAAGTCATTTCCAGTGCGGTAAGGGCTACCCTCAAAAGGCTTCTTGTGGTATTTTTTGACAAAATCCTCCATCTGGCCTTTGGAAATGTTGTTGAAATAGTGTGTGCGAAGATACTCGCGCAGCTTCTTTGTACCATCAACTGATGTTTGCTTCTGGGCAAAGATCGTGCCCTCGTCTTCCTGAGTGCCCAAGATCATGGGCACTGCGACAAACATGTTATCATTGAGAAGCACCTCTGGGCTGTATCGCATCAAATCGTTATCGGGTCGAGGAACATATGCCAGCCTCAAGGCTTCGGCACTGAGAGCGCCGGGGATGGAATTGGCTGCCTTTTCAAAATCCGAATAGGGAACCTCGCGCAAGCATTGCAGCGTGTCCTTTTCCCGCTCACAACCAATGGCCTTGATGAATTTAGTATATACTTGATTACATTTTTCCGAATCGATATTCTCTGCGGGGATGAGACTCCCAGAGCTCATTATAGCACCGCGGAAGAGTTTCCTGTCGTTATATGTTGCGTTGCCTCCATTGATCACGAGATGGTCGAAGACCGAGACGCCACCAGATGCATGTCCCCAGAGGGTGATCTTATCTGGATCACCACCAAAAGCTGCGATATTATCCGATGTCCATTCCATACTCATTCGCTGATCACGGAGACCCAGATTTGTAGATCCGTTGTTCATTACCTGTTGACCAGGCAGGAAACCCCAGGGGCCCGTTCGGTAGTTGGCAGTTACAAGGATGAATGGTTGCTGGATCTCAGTACCAAACTTGATGAAGCTGGTAGCATTATACCTGTATGGCGTCCCCATGACGAAGCTGAAGCCAGTGAGCATGAACAGAACTGGTAATTTATGTCCCGCCTTGGTCCCTGCTGGACGCTGGACTGTTATGGTCAAGCAGTCCTCCGAAGTATGTATGGGGTGGGCTGCGTCCCATCTTGCCAGAGCGCTATCGACGTTGAGAGACCTCTTGTGCCACAATTCATCAGAATCGACTGCGCCAAAATGGCCTTGAGGGCATGCTGGTGTGATTGTGGTAGCATCAAAGTCCCCCAATGGCCTTGTTCTCTTCACAGGCCTATTGAGGCGGTTGAGGCCAGCTGGAGATTCGGCATAAGGCATGCCATAGAACGACTCGACTCCATCGGCGAATATGCCCTGCACTAGAGAATTAGGGAGTTTGACTGTTGGGCCTTCATTTTCCTGTGCAAGGCTGGAGCCGACCAGGATCATGAAGACCAGAACAAGAGTTACGAATGCCTTCATCATGTATGTCTTCTACAGAGTTAGGCACCTTATGTTTGAGTGTTGAACAGCTTCTTTTGAGGAAAATTGATACAGGGCGATTAAAAGGCAGCTTAAATACTTGGACAAGAAGCGATGAGCGATGAGGTCAAAGTTTAATAGCTGGGGGCAGGCCATGGGTTCTCAACAGATATCGAAAAATAGGCCCAGCAAATGAGAGAAACACACACAACTTGAAGTTAAAACACTGATGGCTGGTTTCTTAATGACTAGGTACCTACGTACAGCTGGTCAGTACCTTGTTGTATCATGAAGTTTCTTTGCACCATATACTAAAACAAGCTACATGTAGGCTACTACAGGTTACTACTTACTGTATTGGCGGTTTCAACGACCAACTTAGGACAGAAGTATAGCTTGAACCGACTGAATATGTTTCCACCAGGGATTTATGTGAAAGCAGTTAAGTAATAGGGAATCATAGAGTTTCTCGCTAAAGAAAAATGAAGGCTATATGCTACGGTAAATTTGTAGCTCTGTCTGAGGAAGCCTACTAAGCAGCTTTTTGGGCTTTAGAGTGGTTTCGAGAATAGCTTCTCAGGATAGCTAGATACTTGTGTATAGGTAGTATCAATTGGCTATAGACAGTGGGAACAAGTTGATTGATATGATCGTACATAATTCGAGATGCAGATATTACCATATATTGACAGTATCCGAGACTGGAATATCACATACGCTTGTATGAGATACTACCATACTTGTATCGCCGTATTGGATTGTGGATCTTCTAGCAATTGCACAGCATTTGTTGGGTATTAGTCGAGTTATGATGGCATAGTAAAATGGCGTGCGAATACCGTAGCCAATTTAGACTTTTTCCCCTAGTCAAACGGGACCCTGCAGCAAGCGATGCCCTTGAACGGAAAGTTGTATCGATGGACGGGCTAGGCTTGCGAGGACCCATTCAAATTGCTGGTGAGAATTGCTTAATTGTGCAGGGAAAATGGCATCAATCGCTTATGCATTGAATCATCTCCCAAGACACGTGAAAGCTACCTGCGAATGTCGCTGGTATCTCCCTAAGAGAAATACTATGTGGCTTAGAGGCTGACAAGTCCAGCCAAGCAGCCAAGCAGCAGCAGCCAAGAACTCCAGCGCCTTTCAAAGGGAAGGTGCCAAGCTGCTTGAGTGGTTACGTTACGAGAACATGTACTTTGTATCTCTCACCTGGCGGGAGTAACGTATTTGGTACCTCCCATGATTATCACCCTGACCACAATTTTGCTTCTTCATTTTCAAAAATCTTAATCCAAAAGGCACAGCCTCGCCGTGCCGCAGCCCGACGGTACGAGATGTACATGACCCTCGAGGAAACACGAAGCAGCCATAACTACGCCAAAATGCCAAGATGCAGGCGGTAGGTAGCGATGCGCCTCCGATCGCCACCGCAGCTCCCCTCTGTACAGTACAGCCAATCTTAGGGGCAGCCAATAGCATTACTTCGTATTCCAGCATTGAGGGCTCGCCCAGTCGTGCATCGCCGCCGCCGCAAATTTCCAGCGCCATCTCCTTGGACTATTGGGATTGGAGGCTCAGTTCAAGCCCCGAAACAGGTGCTAGCCGCTGATGCACAGCCTCACCCCAGGGCGTACCCACCCTCATATGCGTTCGTCCAGTCGTTTGAGGGAAGGGCAGACGCAAATCTGCTGCAACGGCCAGCGGGTCAGGGGTCGTCCGCTGGCTTGAAACCAGCCAAGTGAGGGTTGGCACACACGGTGCTTGCACTATTTTCAGTGCATTCAGGCTGGAGCCTTTTAAGAAGATATTCGTATACTTGCACATGCGGGTAGATATCTGGCTGCGAAAAAGAGGAGAGCTCCGGACATGGCGAACCCACGAGTTTATTCCGATCCTTGGAGGCAAAGCATCAACGCTGTTCGGAGTTGGCTCAGCAAGCGCTGGACACAGTGCTTGATAGGATAGAGTGGTACCTGACTACGCATACGAAGCCCCTTGAAAAAAAAATATGTGCAATGCCGGCATCATCCACTGCCGGAATCTCGGTTCCGTTGGTTTTGCGCAGCGCCGTTGCCGTTGTGGCCGGTGGCTCGTGTGCAAGTAGTCATTTCCTACTTGGACCTGTTTGCCAACACTGCCGTGGTCCGTGTAACATGGATGGTTGTTTACTTATACACACGATCCGTTATTCCTTCTGCGGCTTTGGCACCAAACATGTTTACGGGGCTGGGCATAAGTGCTAGTACGGAGTAGTGTTCCGTGCTAATGCTTGGTGAGTCGCCGAGATCATCCATCCTCCGCACCAGTATGGATACGCACGACCTCCGTCAAGCGTTTCAGGCCGAGTGTCCCAAGTTCGCAGTCTCATGGGGGTCGAAACCTGGAGTGCCGGGGGGCGCGGCATAATAGCAGGTTACGTGAAATTACATCGGGCCAACCATGTATCCCCGTGTGCCCATACTCCGTATTCTAATACACTTACACCCTTTCCATCGACCGCCTAGCTAAAATGAAAATGACGCGCCTTCACCTTGTGCCCATCCCGTATTGCCAATTCTTCCCCTAACACTACGTTTCTGCGTGCCGATTTGCATGCTCTCTCGCCGCCACTCTCTCTTCTGCTCAATTTCAGTCTCCTACAGTCGAGCCTCAAGAGACCCGTATGTAAGCTGTGGAGCAATCACTCTCATTTGACGCGCGGCGAAGATTGATTCTCTTGGTGTCTTTATTCTATTTTTCTTCTCTCTTTCTTTATCCGTCGTCACCATTGCCAAAGCCGCTCATTTTTACTGTCGCTCCTATCTTGATCTCTTTCGACTTCGACCTTTAGCGAATTTTCCGCTTGCGATACCCCGGTGGAAGTGAATTGCAGCTCAGGATCACGATTTCTCTCGTTGCGCCGCCTTGCATCCTTTTTGGACAGACTGGATCTGGACGACCATTTTTATTTAGAACAACACAGATCCGTATCCGACACCCTTAAAATATTCCGACTTTGAGAGATTGCTACTGGCCATGAAGTCTCCATTGGTAGCTGCGACAGCAGCACTCGGTCTGCTGGGCCAAGGGGCGAACGCCATTGCTTGGACTTCGGGTGACGATGGTAAGATAGAATGCGGTTCCATGACTAAACAAAGCAGACAATACTCACTAAAATTTTGTTTAGCTTCCACGAAAAGTGCCGCCAGTACCGTCGCATATGGCTTGATGAAGTTTTACACAGGCAATAACACTGGCGATAACCCCGGAAATCTACCACCCCCTTACTATTGTCAGGAGCCCCCTCTTCGAAGTTACGGCGGCCCATGGATATATGCTAACTTGAAGGAATAGGGTGGGAGGCCGGTGCCATGTTTGGAACGATGATCGATTACTGGTTTATGACGAAGGATTCGACGTACAACAATGTCACGATGCAAGCGGTGCTTTGGCAGGCTGGAAAAGACGGCAGTTTCATGCCCACGAATCAGACATTGACCGAAGGAAACGACGATCAAGGATTTTGGGCAATGTCTGCCATGTCCGCGGCTGAAAACGTCTTCCCCAACCCGCCGTCGGATCAACCAGGCTGGCTGGCAATGGCTCAGGCCGTCTTCAACCAGTATGTCGGCCGATGGGACCCCAACTGTGGTGGAGGTCTCCGCTGGCAGATTTTCCAATGGAACAAGGGTTACGATTACAAAAACTCCGTCGCCAACGGCTGCTTCTTCAACATTGCTGCTCGATTAGCCCGCTACACTGGTAACCAAACTTATGCAGACTGGGCACAAAAAGTGTGGGACTGGGAGCAGAAAATCGGTCTCATCTCAAGCCAGTACCAGGTTTTTGACGGTTTAAGTATCAATACGGACAACACATGCGGACACATGGACCAGAATCAGTGGACTTACAATGCAGGCTTATATATGGCTGGCGCTGCAGCCATGTATAACTACACCAATAACGCTACCTGGAAAGCCAACTTGGATGGCATGGTTAAGGAGACGACATCAAAATTTGTCAAAGGTGGCGTCGTTTACGAGCAGTTTTGTGAGCCCTCAGGTGTCTGCACTGTTGATCAGAGCACATTCAAGGGCTATCTACTTCGCTACATGGCCTCTACCATGAAAATGGCCCCGTATACAGCCGCTACTCTCATGCCATTAATCAAGAATGCTGCGTCTGCCGCTCTCGCCGTCTGCACAGGCCCAGCATCTGGCACATTCTATGGAATTACAGGCACGGGATGTGGCTTCTCGTGGACCCAACCAGGTGTTTATGACGGTAAAAACGGCGTTGGCTCGCAAATGAACGCTCTCGATGCCGTTATGTATACCATGGCCCTGGAAGCTCCCGATTTGGCAACAGCGAAAAAGGGTGGTACATCCAAGGGCGACCCCGGCGCTGGAATGAGCAACATTGACCCTGCAGGCGAGATTGACAATTTGACAAAGCCTACGACCGGTGGAAAAGTTGGAGCAGCGATCCTCACTCTCTTGTTGCTCTTAAGTGTCTTGGCTGGTAGCGCGGTGCTACTGCTATGATTAAATTTTGATTAAATTCTAGAGTATGCAAATATGCGCAAGAGAGAAGGGAAGGGTTTGGATATATTTCTCTATACATGTACGTGTGCACAACACATGTCTTCTTTTTTCTTTTTCTTTCTCCGTTTATAAGCCCAAGAATTTAGAGCGTGGGATGCTCGTCGTGGCTGGCGTTTGGGAGTGGTCTTTGTTATATTTTTCTTGATCCCTTCCTGGTCTTGTCTGTGGATATGTACATCTCACGGCGGTATGGAGCGCGGGCATCACCGTTGTCGTTATCCTCGTCATCATTACCTACTATTCATTTGTAGCAGTTTGGAAGCATTAGACAACAGGCAAAGCCTGATATCAGAATTGCACGACATTATGACTGAGAGCCTTAACCAGTTGACTGACTAGCAGCCAAGACGAGCCAGGATGCTTTGTGTGAAGCTGCATCTCTCTTTTATCTGCTGCGGTGACGCATAGCGTGGACAATAAAGCTTGAATAAATCCTCAAATTATCCGCACAAGGATGTGAGGCGGTTGCAATTGTCGCTATAGGGGGGTTGTGTGCTGTTTATCGGAAGGTATGCAATATAGTATATAGATGATGTTGTACAGAATAGACAAAGCTTGAACCAACTGCGAGACCACAATAGCCAGTCTTCTTGTATAAGTGCACCACCCTAATGAGGCCGTTGGGACGGGCCGCAGAGATCAAAGCTCATTTTAGTCGGAGCAGTCAATAAAACAGTAAACTGGACTATTCTCTACACTCGAGCCAACTCCCCGCTTATTAGGGACGCGTTGCTAGGCAGACAATGTACTCCGTGCTTGTATCTACTTTGGAACTCTGCGCTTTGTGGCTTCAACCCCGCCATGATGGCAATGTCTACTTCCCCGCCCTTTTCTATCGCAGCTACTGCTAGCAGTTGCCAATAGCAGTGTCATCACAATACGTCACTGATATCAGACCACTCATACGTAGCGAGCGACTTTGCGAATCTTTATTTGATACATATTAAGAACGTTTGATTTTTTTTTTTATCGGTTGTCCTCGTTTAACCTCTTTATGTTAAACGCCATTGATTGTTCTCGAGCTTAGAGTGTAACGACTTCATTCTGCCTACTAGTTGCTTGCCCATAATGTCTACAAAGCACTTCATCAACGATCCCACACACCTCGTCAACACTGCCCTACATAGCCTTACCCTCACTAACCCCAACGTTGCCCTCGATGCAGAGAACAAAATCATCTATCGCCGCCCGTCCAATGCTCCCCAACAGGTCTCCATCATCTCGGGCGGAGGGTCTGGCCATGAGCCTTCCTTCGCCGCCATGGTAGGCCCAGGCATGCTTTCTGCCGCTGTGGCTGGAACCATCTTTGCCAGCCCTTCCGCCGAGCAGGTTAGAAATGGAATCCTGTCGAGGGTGGATACCGACAAGGGAGTGTTGGTCGTGGTGATGAACTACACGGGAGACATTCTCAACTTTGGAATGGCCGTGGAAAAGGCCATTGCAGCCGGCCAGGCTGTCGAGATGGTTGTCGTGGGCGACGATGTCGGCGTTGGGAGGAAGAAGACGGGCAAGGTTGGAAGACGAGGCATTGCCGGCACCGTTCTCGTGCTGAAGATTGCTGGAGCGCTCGCAGCGCAAGGACGGTCATTGGAAGACGTAGCAAAGGTGGCCCGGCTGACTGCGGCCAATATTGTCAGTGTTGGTGCTAGCTTGGAGCATGTCCACGTCCCAGGGCGAGTTATTGATACCAGTGAGGGACTGGGGCCCAAGGAAGTTGAGGTTGGTATGGGCATCCACAATGAGCCGGGCTCAAGCCGAGAAGAGATGGAATTGCCTCAGTTGGTGGAAAGGATGCTTGCTCAGCTGCTCGATCAGAGTGACAAGGACAGAGCTTTCCTCAATGTCAACTCAAACGAGGTTGTCCTGCTCATTAATAACCTTGGAGGCGTCAGTGTTCTGGAGCTGGGCGGTGTCACCACCGAAGTGGTTAAGCAGCTGAACGACAACTACAACATTCGACCGGTCCGTATCATCAGCGGCACTTTCATGACGAGTTTGAATGGCCAGGGCTTCAGCATCTCCCTCCTCAACGTTGTCAACACCGACATTGGTGGACCAAGCATGATCGAGTTACTAGATGCCCCCAGCGAGGTCACCGGCTGGTCTGCTCCGATTCAAAAGGTAACATGGGAGGAGAAGAACACCGCCACAAGGACCGAAACTGCTGGTGCGGGCCGAAAGGTTCAGCCCAGCGGGCTGCAGATGGATCCGAAGCACGCCACGTCGGCCCTGACGAATGCCCTGGAGCGTGTGATAGCAGCCGAGCCCGAGGTTACCAAGTACGACACCATTGTTGGAGACGGAGACTGCGGCATTGGTCTCAAGAGAGGAGCCGAAGGTGAGCTCATAAACACTCAACCATATTACTCGCAGATGCCCTGGGATGATACTGACATTAAAACCCAGCCATTTTAAAGCACATACAGCAGAGCCCCTTGACAGGTGATGTTGTTGTCGACGTTTCTTCCATCGTACAGATTGTAGAAACCGCCATGGATGGCACATCTGGCGCTCTCTACGCGATTTTCCTCAACTCACTGGTTCACGCCCTTCGCACCTTGGGCTCTGGTGAGGCTGGTCCCTCGGTATGGTCTGCTGCCCTCAAACTTAGTTGTGAGGCATTGTCTAAATACACTCCTGCTCGACCTGGTGACCGCACGGTCGTGGATGCTCTCTACCCCTTTGTTGAGATTTTGGGTCAGACGGGCGATGTGAAAAAGGCTGCGGATGCAGCGAGGAAGGCGGCTGACGAGACCAAGGGCATGCAAGCCAGTCTCGGCCGGTCAGTATACGTGGGTGGTAGTGGATATGAAGAGGTGCCCGATCCTGGAGCCTGGGGATTGGCATGCTTCTTTTTGGGACTGGGCGGTATCAAGCCGAGCGAAGAAGGCTGGGAAGCTATCTGAAATGGATAATAGAGAAGAAGAGGGCCTTGTGGGCATTTATGAGTTTTGATAGACACGATGTAGGAGGATTTCTGCAGATTGTATACGTATTAAAGCATTCAATTAAATTGTTTTCAACGCCTAAATTCGCCTTTGAGCCTCTTTGCGATGTAGCCGGTCATCGAATAGCTCAATGTATCAATTTAACCCCAAAATAACCCAAAGCATTCCATGCACTCTAGCTGAGAAGAACAAGGATGACGCTGTCACCTCTTAGAAACCTGTAGCACGTCAGTAAATAGTCCAACCATGCCCGGCGCGAGTAGTCGACGGGCAACCCGACATGTAATTCGCGAACTTGCAATTTTTTCGTGATTTCCTTGCAAGTTCGCGATTTACATGGCTGTTGCTCGTCGACTACTCGCGCCGGGCATGATAGAGGGAGTGGCATACATCTTGCTGATAAATCTATCCTTGTTAACCGGTCGGCCCTTCTTTCCATCTGCTAATCTAGGTGTTTCGGTCCACATCTCCTTGACGTTCTCGAGCACCATGTTGCAATGTCGGTCGAAGGCCTTGACACGCGCCAGGAGCTTGCGGTTCGAGCGAATTGAGATGAGCACCTGCGTGTGTGATCTCACAGCAGTCTGGAGGATGGAGAGGGGTCCGGAGGAGAACTCGTACTCTTCGAGCTGGGCAATCTCGTACTCGCTAAGTTGGAACTGTTAGACGCATTCGATATTTGATGATTCGAGGCGGTGGGAGAGGGGCAGAAAGAAGATGGATTGGATTTCGCGACTAAAAAACACATACGTGAGTTCGTTACGAGACTTGGTGAGAAGTTCCCTGAATCATGGTTAGCACAAGCACAATTGGGCGGCGGCGGCGCGTGGGAATGACATACTGAATCTTGGGGTCGGCCATTTTTGCGGTGGTTGATTGACTGTCGAGGGACGAGGTTGCGTGCACAAGGCTGGGAGCTTTAGAAGCTCGAAAAGTAGAGTCGCAGGCGTATCGCAGACGCTAATGGTGATTGGGCACTGCTGCGGCTACGTTAACTCCAAGGTCCCTGCGCTAATTCTGCCATCTGCCACCACCTGGCCGCCAGCTGTGGAATTAAATGGTACGCACTTTGACAAGCGTTATCCTTATCGGCAATCGGCGGGTCAATTTTTAGAGGGTGGAGGAGCTTCTACTATTCTTGCGCCGTACCCGAGGTCAATTATATGGTCTGTCTGATCTCGCTCTCTTCCCTCTCTCTTCTTGTCTACATGTCTTAGATTTCGTTTCATGGGTACATCTATATAGACGATATCTCATGTCCTTCCGAACATTCGCGGCACGAGCTGGCACGGCAGCAAACGCTGCAGGCCGGAGCAGCTATCGCAGCGCATTCACCATGGCACATCAAACCAGAGCATTGAGCTCGGCGATTGATGCACGACCGGTTAGAAACAGTCAGTTCTTCTACTATGTGTGATGGGATGCTAATATGGTGCAAAAGCTGTCTGCCGAAGCCTACCATGTCAAGGAACTGCCTGGTGACGAGGCCAACGATGTCGTTTTCGAGAGCAAGTACGGACTGCGAACCATTCTGCTAAATCGACCAAAGAAGCTGAATTCTTTGAATGGATCAATGATTCGCAAGATTGTCCCACGATTGATTGAGTGGGAAAAGTCAGACATGGCAAACGTCATTGTCATGAAGGGCGCTGGAGAGAAGGCCCTTTGCGCTGGAGGCGATGTTGCTGAACTAGCCCTCTACAACCAAGAGAGCGCTGATGGATGGAAGAAATCGGCCGAATACTTTGCTCTTGAATACCAATTAGATCACTACATTGCGACATACCAGAAGCCTTATATTGCTTTCATGGACGGAATCACCATGGGCGGTGGTGTTGGCTTGAGCATCCACGCGCCATTCCGAATTGCAACCGAGAGGACCATGTTTGCTATGCCCGAGACAACGATTGGATTCTTCCCCGATGTCGGTGCATCTTTCTTCCTACCTCGGATGAACGGCTCTATCGGAACCTACCTCGCCTTGACCAGCGACAGACTCAAGGGTCCCAACGTTTTCTACAGCGGCATTGCGACTCACTACCTACACTCCTCAAGCTTGCCAGACCTCGAGGCTCGTCTTGCAGAGCTGCGTTTCCGAGACGAAGACCCCCTCCCCCGACGACTTGAACTTATCAACGATACCCTGGAAGAGTTCTGCACCGGTCTTCCCTACGACCAAAACTTCACGCTGAGCGGCGAAACCCGACGTGCCATTGATCGATGCTTCAGCAAGAACAACGTGAATGACATCATTGCTGCCTTGAAGGAAGAGCGGGGAGCGACTGAGGAGTGGGCTCAGAAGCAGCTGGCCACGCTCCATAAGCGATCACCCACTGCTGTGCATGTTGCTCTTAGGCAGATGCGAGTTGGTGGCAAATGGAGCATCTCGGAGACATTTGAGAAGGAACACCAGATTGCTTCCAAGTTCATGCAGCACCACGACTTCACGGAGGGTGTGACAGCATTGTTGGTGCGCAAGGAGGCTGCCAAGTGGCAACCCGAGTCTCTGGAGGCTATTCCAGCCAGCGAGAACGTCTCCAAATCCTTCTTTGACTTCAAGAAGGACGCCGGACTTAAGCTATTTACGGACCGGACATACTCTGAGTACCCTTACGCCGCCCTCGGCGTGCCTACGGAGAAGGAGATCCAGGCTGTTGTGTCCGGCAGCTCACTCACACCGGCCGAACTTGCCAAGCAGGTTAAGGCGTCAAGGAAGAACCGACAAGGCGTGTCCGAGGTTGTGGATGAGATTATCAGCAGAAAGACGACGGTAGATGAGCAGGGCAAGGCCAAGTGGGTTGCTGATGAGGTGGCGTCTTCAAGTCGACTGTAAAAAACTGGATGTAAAAGATCCGTGCGCGTGTACAATATTGAAAATTTAAAGACGATAAATTCATGTATTCGATGACATAAAAATAATCTCACGAAGCGAAGAATAGTGATGAAATGCTTAGACAGTTGTTGTCTGATGCGTTTTCCATTGCAGCGCTGCAGATGGTGCTAATGCGAAACGCGCCCATTTTTTGGGGTTGGTGCAGAGCGCAGTGGAGCATCAAACCATCAACCGTCATCGAAATATGGTGGGAGACGTGGAAGAAAACGGCTTCATTTATCGGGCTAAAAAGGTGACTCGGGCTATCAGATGGAGGGGTGACATCTGGAGACACTAGAAATGCAGGGAAAGCTCAAGTCACGAGACAGTGAGTTGGAGGGGTGCCAGCAAGCGAGCTCTGGAGATGGCGTCAAGAGGCCCCGGAAACTATAAAAGGGCCCCCAGCCCGCCGCCCGACGCAGAGGAGGGAGAGGGGAAAGTCTTCCGATCTTCCCTCTCTTTGCCTGGTCGAATTGCCAGCTGAACCGAAGCCCTTTTGCCAGGCCGCCAGAGCTCCCTTGCGGCAGAGACGTGAGTGAGACCAGTTTGCTGGGCTTTTTGAAAGACAAGCTTCCTGGAGCGTTCGGAGCCGCTCCGCATCCGGGGTTCTGCCGGCTCTCCAACCAGTGATAAGATCAACTTCTCCTTTAGGTAGGTGGGGTCCCCGAAAAAGCGGCTCGCTAAGGAAAAAGCCCTGCAGCCTATTAAGGCTCAGTGCCGAAGCCCGCTGCAGGCACTTTCTTACCACCAGGCCCAGCGGGTGGCTCACCGAAGCTTCACCTGCATAGCGGCCTTGGGCGCCAGCCACTGGCTCTAACTGCAGCACTAGGCCGCTGTGCTTTTAGGTGCTGTGGCGCGGGCTGGAGGGGTACGAAAGTACATGCACAGGCGCCTTACACGCGCTGGCGGGTGTTGACAGAGGGTGGCATCACAAACAAAGCCTTATTGTGCTCTTGTTTGCCTGCACGAGCTCAGCTCAACCTCACATCATCACATCCGCTGGACTTACGAACCACCGTTTTTTTCCCTGTCTCGGGTCGCTTCTCTTTTGTCTCTGTAGCAACGTGGATCTGACTTTCATTTTTGCAACATTTTTTTTCTTTCCCTTTTCCTGTGCCCCATCGCCCGCCTTGTCTTAAAGTGCCCTGCGCGCCTCGAGATATCAGATCCACTTGCACAGACGCGACCTGGAGCTTTTTGGCGCGTCACGAGCATGAAACCCGCCTCCCCAATTTGAGCTGGTACCAGAACCATACAGCAAACCCAGCACTCTCCACTTCCCTCTTTCAATACCTGTACACGAAGAGTGCTCCGCAGAACAATTTCTCAATCTTGCATCGTCAACCCAGCAACAGGGCTTGAGCTTCCCGGAAGGGGTCGCTCAGTTTACACGACGACAACGGCAACGACGACAACGGTGGCCACGAGGGCGAGGCAAAAATCGCCATGGCATCGCCAATGCCGGCGGCTCAATCGAGCGGCTGGAGCAATACTCCTGCTGCAGGCGAGGTGGACGAGTATGGCATGCAGACCAAGTTCATGAACTGTATGAAGTTCTCTCTCTCTCCCTCACTCTGGGCTGAGTGCCATGTCTTAGTTGGCTGCAGTCACTAATTCAAACCGACAGTGAAGGTGCACTACACGTTCGACAAAGAGGCCAAGATCAATTGCCTGGCCAGAGGATCACAGCCCCTGCAAGTGCAGACCGTCCCGGTTGACGAGACGAATACGATTGGCGTCGTCGACTTGAGGGCCTGTATCCACGTTATTGCCGAGTGCAGCCCGGAGCTGACGAACCACGAGTGCGACTACACGATTTACGCTGTTGATTATTCCGAGCCCGATCTCCCCCAGGTTGGCCAAGGCCTGCTGTCATGGGTCTTCCAGTCGATGCGGCCTGATTTCGGGCATCATCAGCCCAAGATGGTGACGGGCAGAGTCACCAGAAATGTACTGGGCGTTTTTGGCGGTGGAGGCAGAGAGACTCTGGAGATAAGATTGAAGCTTTCTGAAACAGCCAGGATCCAGCGTTCAATCACATATGCCTCTCCTCCCGTGGAGCAGCAGAAACCCAGTGGACCAATAGAACCGACCTTACCGCCCAGTGCCGCATCAGAATGGAATTCTCTCGTCCAGTCCAACCCACAGATGGCCCAACAGGCGACGCAGAACCATGGGCCAATGCAGAGCCCAATACAGAGCCATTCACCTAGCATAGCTCCCGCTTTGCCTCAGGGACCACCGCCGCCATTGGCCAGACAAGGCTCTTTTGGGCCAAGTTACAGCCAGAACCCGCCTGCACATGAGACTTTTCCGAGGCTGGCTCCAACTCCAGTTGATCCTCAATCCATGCCCAACATCCCGGCACCTTCTTCACGACCATCTAGTAGAGCGTCAAATAGACCATCTCGAAGGAAGCCGCCAACTGGTAGGCCCCGAGGTAGGCCACGGAAGAAACCAGCCGAAGGCAACACATCAGGCTACGAGGATGGGACTGAGGGAGAAGATGCCGCACCTCCCAAAGAGGACGAGCCTACCAAGAAGAGGGCAAAGATCACCAGGGTGGATAGGTCAGATGCAGTTGCTTTTGGTGCCGAACCTGAATCTCTCAGGGTTGCTGCGAGCAATTCCAGCTCTCTGCGAAATTTCCGGCCGCTTGCAATCAATAACGATAGTGTGACAGGTAGTCATCTGCAGGAGATCCCTCGAGCTCCTACACCTGTTCCTAACGGTCGTCTCAGGGCGATACCAGGACGGGAGCCCAGCTCCCTCAAGCGACGCGAATCCGCACTAAGCCAGCCGCCCACATCCGGCTTTGCCACGAGCGATGTTAGTCGCTTCCAATCCCCCGGCATCGACGACGATAGAACGCCAGAATCCATGGCACCAACGCCAAATTACCCCGACGACAGCCCACCAGATATTGGCTCCTCGCCACCAGTTCAGCAGGCTACGCCTTATATGCGGTCTAGTCCACCCCCTTCAAGTCCGGTATTGCCTCCGATGCCATCTATGGCTGCTCATGAACCCGATGCTCCGAACAATGACGCAGGCGACATTTTTGGAGGGGGAGAGCAGCCTATGCTGGAAGAGCTTCCGCCTCAGCAATTCACAAACAAAATGCCATCCCAGAGCGTGCCTATACAGGTTTTCCAGCTCCAGGAAGGCCCTAGCGGCCAGGATTTAGTACATCTTCGCACCTATAACGCCCCTTATCCCACATCAAATACGACTGCTCCTGCTGAGAGCTCTCTTCTACCTCCTCTAAACCGAGAACCGAGTCGTCCACAATCCAATGCCCAGTCTACTAAAAGGAAAAGACCACAGTCGTCATCACCACCAGACATGGGACCAACTCCGCCTCCTACGACGGATACCGTTGAGCGGACGATAAGTCCGACCCTAACTTCTACCCCCATTCCATTTCAAGCTCCTACTCCTATCCCTCTTCCTGCGCCTGATTACGCTTCTACGTCTACTTCTGCGCCTATATATGCGCCTATATATGCACCTACTCCTACGACAGCACCTTTTTTAGCCCCAGATGTCGGGGGCCCGACTCCTCCCGCGCCTGCTCCCGAATCAGTCCCGGCTACTGCGCCAACACCCGAACTCTCACAAGCTCCCCCCTTGACCGATGACATCTTCAATGATCCTATAGTACAACTCGCCTCTACATTTTCCTCAAGAGAAGAAGCCCCTCCAATCCAACCGCCATCACGATCTTCGCAGCCGCCTCAGTCAAGACCCCAAGCATCCAAGCCTAGATACCCCCGTCAACTCAGCCGATCACAGTCTGCAGGACCGCTTATATTACCCGCCAGCGATCCTGTTGGTCCATCGGCTTTATCTCAGCCTCCCACCCTCCCTTTGGAGCGTCCATCCTCAATGGGAGGCGGAGGTGCCGATATCCGTCGACCAGCTTCCACCGGGCCACTGGCTTTACCAATGCCTGAGCCTCTTGCTGAGCCCTCAAAAGAGGCTCCGGTGGCCTCTGCTCCTTCGACCGCCCCTGAGGCTTCCAGCGATTTTCCCCCACCATCTTCGCCACAACGAATAAACAATAAGAACATTGTAAAAAAGCACGCCATCAGACAGCGACTGGAGACGGCCATAAATAACGGAGAAATGCCTCCGTATTGCAGCAACTGTGGTGCTATAGAAACCCCTACCTGGAGAAAAATCTGGATCCAACAACGAGATGGCATTCCGGAACGATGCGAATTTTCGGAGAAGCCCGGTAAGATAACGGCGGTGGAAATAACTCAGTGCGATGATGAAGGCAATCCAACAGCTCATCGTGTCATTAAAAAGAGTCTAGCTATCACCGATAATAAATCCAAATGGCAAGAGGCTTTACTTTGCAATCCCTGCGGCATATGGCTCACCAAATGGAAAAATAATCGCCCGGCGGATAGATGGGATAAGGATGCCTCTCGATTAAACCAAGAACGGCGGAAGAGAGGCACCGGCCGAAGCACATCCCGCGCCAAGAAAAGTCGCCGAAAAGATGATGCCCCGGTCAACCTGACTTCAGAAGCATACCTGCCTACAGACGCCTATATACCTACAGATGCCTATCTACCCACAGACGCGTTAGAGCCACCAGCACCCTCGTCACCGAAAATGAACGAATTTCTCTCTATAGACCCAAATCCATTGCCGAGGCCAGAGAACGGTGAAAGCCAGGAGCTTGAGAACTCTCACGAAACCGCTGGGCTAGATGTATTATCCCAGCCAGGATCAACTCATTCCCGGGCTACCGGAACTGTTCAAAGTCCCATTGACATAGATGATGACTTTAACCAAGTCGCTGGAAGCACTAAGAGACTGCTGTTCCCGTCCCCCAGGAAAGACGGAGTGCCCAAGGTGCTTTGCGATGTTGATATCAATATCGTTCAGACCGCAGAGTGTCGGCCGGCAGAGAATCTAAAAGGAGATCAAGAGAACGCCACCGCGTCAGGATCGAATGCAAACGCCAGCAAATTAGATGATTTAGAAGCTTTATTCAACAGCCCGGCCAAAGGACGACCATCCACTCCGCCACCCGAGGCCAAATCTGCTCCTGCTGAGCCTTTCAAGACCCCTACACGACCTACTCCAAGCCATAGGCCGATCACTAGAAGTGTCTCGCGGTCTATGCGATCTGCCAAGTCAATCTTGTCGCCAAGCCAGCTCACAGCCGAGCGGACTCCCACCAAGACGCCAAAATCTATGTTGAGAATCCCTGGAAGCAGCGCAAGAAGACGCAGTCCGCGGGGCCATCAGGGTAATTTCGACGACATGTTTACTTCGCCAATTGCTCAAAATATTGTACAGTTCCTCTCACAAGGCAATACCTTGTCGTTTGAGGATGGCGAGATAGATTTCGGCAACCTCACGGGAGACAACGATGAACTGCTTGACTTTGCCAACCTTTTGAGTACGGATGATATAATGCCCAGCTCTCCACCCAAAAATGATACCTTGGGCATATCTTTCGAATACGAAGGCGGTTCTAATAACATCGCTGACTGGATGGATACTGTTATAAAAGATCTTAAATGATGTGTTTTCAATGCGATGCGATTAGAGAAAAGGATGGGATTACATTTTGATGATTGATGCCAATTTGGGTTTTCTTTATGTCTTCTTGATTTAAACAGCGAGTGGAGTTTCGGATAAGGGGACAAACGGCTTTCTTGACGATACAAGAACAGGTGTCAAGAATTCGACACAGCTTTACAGCAATCATGATTTTTCACTCAGATCAACTTTTATTTTCATTTGCTAGATAGTATTAGTTATCAACCTTAGATAGTGTTAGTATAGTGGATACCAGAGCAAGACTCAATGTAGTTATGATCTTTTACTCATATTGTTTCCGTCTTCTAAATGTGCTCTGTGAATGTATATATATGTGGATGAGAGAATAGGACGGAATGCGGATGCTGCAATCGGATGAACAGAGGAGCTGTTTCAGTTTAGTGAGATTAAAAAGACAAAACTTTAAAAGTATTTCGGGCTTTACAGTACAGTTGTCAGCCAAAAAAGCAGTATAATGAAAAATAATTCAGAAAGGGGGCATTTCGTCCTATGTGTAAGTCAGTTTACCGCGCGAAGTGGCCGGCAGAGTACATGCGCAATGTACCTCGCACTTTAAGTTCTATGCCACTTAACGCGTCGCGTCTTCTGCATCTTTCATCCAACCCCACCACAGATAGCTCTCTGCTACATATACCCAGACAAAATTAAACTCCAAGTCGCAACTGCTACCACGAAATAAATTTCAAATTCACTCTATTGCTGGAAACTATAGGAGGAAATACAGGCTACACAATTGGCCAATTGACAAAACCTAGTCGCCCACCATGGCCGGCGAAGAAATCCAATCCCGATTTGCTCCCAATGGGACCTTGGAGCCAGACGTTGTCAGCGAGCTCGAGTCGATGGCAAGACTACACGATATTTCTACAGAAGACCTCTATTTCAAGTGGGAGTCTTACTGCATCAAGATGGATGTGGATACGCAAGCTGTTACGCTGTCGAATGTGCGCGGTCTGAAGCAGGGCATCCAGGATGAGCTGGAGAAGTCACAGCACCGGGTGCAGCTCAAGAACGAGAGGAAGACGGGGCCAACTCCAAGAGCCAAGCCAGGCGCCAAAGGAGGAGATGTCTTTGGCATGCTGGATGGGCTAGTACCAAGTACGCCTTCGACAGGGAGGCTGAACAAGGCGCCAGGCAGTGGTGGGAGCAGCCTGAGAAGGAGGATGGATATGCAGAGAGACATACCAAGCTCGCCAGCAGCAGGACTCAATGAACAACTAAGATCAATGAATATTCCGTAAGTAATCGTCATCTTTAATAATTTAGGTTGCTTTATTGTCGCTGACTAGCTGTACTTAGAGAGAAGCCCTTTGCGGATCGACAGAATCCTGGAGAGGTAATCGAAATCTTGAACGACGAGCTCCCACCAGCCGAAGCGCCGATTGCGCCGTTCCCCGAACCGAGAATCAAGCTTACGGCTGCTTCTGACCAGAAGAAGACGGGATATAAACCACTTGCGATGAAGCTGTCCGAGGCCAGTGAGATCTTGGACGACCGAATCGACGACTTTATTGACCTGGTTCGCGAGCATCACAATCTGGAGGATTCTGCCTTTGGCAATGCTGCAACTGCAAGCACAACTGAGGTTGTAGCTGTTGGTCGTATAGCGTCGGATGCTCTAGAGGGAAAGCTCAATGCTGCCTCGATAGTGTTGGAGACCTCGAGACGGATGGGCAGAGGTCTAAGAGTGCCACTGAAGTTGGACGGCATACGAGGTTGGAACTTCTTTCCAGGTCAGATCGTTGCCCTGAGGGGCAGCAACATCACGGGCGACGAATTCATTGTCAAGGAAATCCTAGACATGCCCCTTCTGCCAAGCGCTGCGTCTAGTCCTTCAGCTCTAGAAGCTCATCGGGAGAAGCTCAGAGGTGATCCCGACGCCATGGATTCGGACTCGGCTCCTGCTCCACTGAGCATCATCTATGCGGCTGGCCCATATACAGCAGATGACAATCTCGACTACGAACCGCTGCAAGCACTCTGCAGTCAGGCAGCGGATACATATGCCGACGCCATGATTCTCACAGGCCCATTCTTTGATATCGATCATCCACTCATAGCTACGGGCGACTTTGATCTGCCCGAAGAGGCCACTTACGATCCCGATACTGCCAACATGAACACCGTTTTCAAATATCTCGTCGCCCCTGCATTAAACCGCCTCGCCTCCGCAAACCCCCATCTCACTGTCATCCTCGTCCCTTCAGTGCGCGACGTCCTCAGCAAACACGTTTCCTGGCCCCAGGACACTATTCCCCGACGAGAGCTTGGTTTGCCCAAGTCAGTGCGAATCGTTTCTAATCCAATGACCCTATCTATGAACGAAGTTGTACTCGGCTTGTCCAGCCAGGACGTGCTATACGAATTACGTAACGAGGAAGTCACCAAGGGAGCACCCGCTGGAGATCTAATGAGACGGCTGTGTCGCTATCTTGTTGAGCAGCGACATTTCTTCCCCGTGTTCCCGCCAACAGATCGATCTAGACTGCCCAAGACAGGAACAGAAGACGGCCTTGCGACGGGTGCCATGCTGGATGTGAGCTATCTCAAGTTGGGTGAGATGGTCAACGTTCGGCCTGACGTGATGCTGATGCCTAGTTCATTACCCCCTTTCGCGAAGGTATGTCACTCCTTTTTTTCATGTTCTTGCCCTTTTAATTTCTCTTCCTATCTATCCTCTTTGCCCTTCTTCTTTCTCTATATACGCCCCCAACTAATCAAAGGAAAACAGGTTGTCGAAAGTGTGTTGGCTATTAACCCTGGCTCATTATCAAAGAGGCGTGGTCCGGGAACGTACGCCCGCATGACGCTCTACCCCCCGTCTTTAGACGGTGAAGTAATAAACGGCTTGATAACTCACAAGGTATTCGACAGGGCACGAGTAGAGATTGTTAGAATTTAAAGCAGGGAAAAGAAAAGGAGGAGGCACGGCATCATGTTTGGCTAAAGCAATTGAAGATAAAATAATGGCACATTTTGATATTTCCTTTCATTTTTCATTTTTCTTATTTTCTTATTTTCTTCCCAATTACTGTTTGCCATTTTGTCGACAGATATGGAACTATCTTAGTATAATGGTCGATGTGTCCTTATTATACAAATAGACGGGGTATATACAGAGTAGTAGATAGATTATTGCGATGATCTCCCATAGTTACAAGGTCAGGTTATCAATGCTCGTTGCACTCTCGGAAGTTTCACCAATCATAGCATCCTGCTTCGGAAAACTTCCTCATTCCCGGGCGTCAACCTTGCGTCTCTTATCGCCGTCATAGCGATCTTTTTCACGAGACGTACTCCTCTTCCGGCGGCTCCTGTGATCGTCTCTGCCGTAATTACGGTCGCGATCCCGCTCTCTATCCCTCCTTGGCGATCGAGACCTTGAGTACTCTCGGCGACGGTAGCTGTCTCCCCGGTCTCTTCTGTCATCGAATCTGTCTCTCCTATCCCGCCTATCATAATCGTCGTTTCTCCTGTCTCCGTCTTCTCGTCTGGTCTCCTTGCGATCACCCAGTGGAATCGCATTCGCTCCTTTGACTCCATCTCCGTCTGATCTGAAGCGATCGTCATCCGGTCGAAATCGATCATCTCCGTCAAAGTTACGGTTATCTCTCCTCCTATCTCCTCCAAACGACCCCCAATGACCAGTATCCTCAGTCCGCATGTCCTTGTACTTGGTAGCTCCCTTCTTGCCCAGCTTGGTCATGTCTCGCCTCTGCAGATACTCCGGAAGCGCCTCACGATTGCGCACATCGTCCTGTATACGGCTTCCCATGATATCTCGGTCAAGCAAGCCCGCAGCGGCAGCTTCCTCCTGGAAGAAGGCTCCCTTGTGGTAGTACTTTTGCATGTACGACATCTTGCCTTTCCCTTCCTTCTCCTCCTTCTGCTTCGCAAGAAAGGCTTCGTCTTCGGCGGCGCGTTCTTCTTCCGTGAGATTGCGGCGTCGTTCGACCTCTGCGAGTTCCTTCTCTCGCTCCTCGATGGCCTGGCGCGTGCGCTTGAGGCGCTTCAGCTCGCGCACTCGCCAGGCTGCTTCTTCAGCTTCCGGGTCCAGCCCGTCGGTTGTGTCGACGTCTGATTCCTCGTTCTCTTCGTCATCCCAGTGCTTCTTCCCAGCGGCGCGCGCAGCTAAATCCTTCTTGATTTGTTCTTCGACGAGCTCGTCGGCAGCCTTTTTCCGAGCTTCTTCTTCGGCCTGTAGTCTCGCGTCTTCGTCTTCCTTGTCGCCACTCTTTGCGGCGCCTCGTTGGCTCTTGGGTATAAACTTCGGTCTCATCATTAATCTCCTAGGTGCCTCTTCTTCGCTACTGCTCTCCTCCTCTTCTGATTCGCTCTCGTCTTCTTCTTCATCTTCTTCCTCTTCCTCCTCTTCTTCTTCCTCAGTGACGAACCCTTCCTCCGCTGCTAGCCTTTCAGCTTTCTCCGCGGCAATTCGACGCGCTTCGGCAGCCTCTGCATCCTTACGCCGAGAAGCAAGGTCGACTTTATTTAGGTTGCTGATGATTTTGCCAGCGCTGGTGGCTTTCGGGGGCGGAGGCACTGCGACGGGCTCGACGGCCTCTTCTGCGTCGCTGGCATCTGAGTCTGAGGAGGAATCAGCGCCGGTGTTTTTGCCAGCTCGATGACGAGACGGCTTTATAGGATTCGCTGTCATGCGCTTTGGGGGCATTTTGGCTGTGGAGGATATGAAGAGGGATGTAATATCCAAGTGGACGCAGTAGTTGCGTAGCAGCTACAAGGCCTAAGATATGCTAGAAAATCAAGGGCGATAAGCTAGGGCGGTATAAGCTATCAAATTTAGCCCGGCTCTCACTAAAGCGATCTGGTGTAATGGCATCGTAGAGTTCATCCAGACTCTCCCCAATTCAACCCTCTTCTGAAAATAATTCGAAGGAGTACCAAGGGATGCCTAGATATAGATAATGATAATGTGCACTGTTAGAACATAGTTTTTCAGCCCATCTGTGCTCAATGGCTGAGTAGAGGCGGAACTGCGCCTGCGGCTAACCCAAACACCCTGGAGGGAGCCTTACAGGGTGTCATCGTCATGTGAAGGAGTTTTCCTATGTCATTCGTTTGTCGCTGTAATGGTTGCCAAGGTTCGGTGAGAAAGTTCTGTCTCTCTCTCAAACATTTTACACTTTAATGACAAATTTTGGGTTGCCGGCAGAATACAGTAGCAATGTATGAAGTACTCTCACATGCTATCTGTAAGCAACCCGAGAAGTATTCCTCCTGGCATTTACTTTATGCTGTATCATCTCAACCTATCACCCAACAAAAAATGCCAAACCATGTTGGGTATTGGATTTATATCTCCAGTCTTTTCCTCTAATCCCAAGTTTAAAAGCTCCCTTGTTATATCTCCAACCTATTAATAAAAAATTACGACTTTCCCATCACATACTGCAGGGTAAGCCTCTTGAAAACGCTGCGGAGTCGGCCCCTCGCTCACACGTCAGAGCTCCACCAGCCACCACGAATAGCTCAGGTACAGCATGTCTTTTAAGGTTCAGAATACGTAAAGTAGGATTTCATCTCAACTTGAGTAACTTTCACTCTCACCCACCCTCACTCTCCTCTCCTCTCTGAGAAACGATAAGAGGTCATCCATTTGTACGATCTTGATCTTCTTGACAACTGCCACCGCCACATTGACACTCTACAGTTGGTATCTATAAGCTAGAGCCTAAGCTGCTTATACTGCACGCAATGGCGGAGCGAACAGTCCTCGTCACTGGTGCCACCGGATTATTGGGCAGAGAAGTGGTCTCTGCCTTTCGACTCCTACACAGCGGATGGGCAGTTAAGGGAACGGGCTACTCACGAGCAGACGGCGTCGACATCCTCAAGGTCGACCTGGAGAGCGCAGCGGATGTCGCCAAAACACTGGACGAGATACGGTACGTATTGCTGTAGCTTGATTTGGTGGCGTTTTGGAGCCCGCCTGGCGATATCTATGCTAATAAAACTCCTGAGTTTGGGACAGACCCCAAGTGGTGGTTCATTGTATGGGCTGAGACACCCCCTCCATGCAAAGTGATGGCTTTGCTGATGTCTTTTCTCCTTAGGTGCGGCCCAGCGGTTCCCAGACAAGGTGGATAAAGATCCAGAAGGGGCCAGAGCGCTCAACATCGCGGCTAGCAAGCTCCTCGCTAGTGTCACTGCTGCTCGGGATGTTTTAATGATTTACATCTCCACTGATTATGTCTTTCCTGGACGGCCAGGCGATGCCCCTTATGAGGCTGATGCTACCCCGGGTCCTACCAACCTCTATGGCCAAACTAAGCTTGATGGTGAGAAGGTTGTGTTGGAGGAGTACGCCAAGGCTGGAAAGGAGGGCCTTGGAATAGTCCTTCGAGTTCCAGTGCTCTACGGCCACGCGGAAACGCCATCTGAAAGTGCAGTCAACGTCCTTATGGATAGTGTATGGAAGGCCCAGACAGAGGGAACAAAGATCAAGATGGACCATTGGGCTCTCCGCTACCCAACTAACACGGAGGACATTGGAAGAATCTGCCATGGTAAGTTCTGTCTCACTTCATTTTCTATAACCTTTGCACAGGCTCCACAGCCCGGTCTTCTTCACTGGTTCCCCTATCTGCAAGTTTCAAACGAATTTGTGACTTTTCTGACGCTAACTGGGCGTGCCAATATATAGATGTGGCGGTTAAGTATCTTGAGTCTGGAGATCGTTCGAACCTACCCCGGATACTCCAATTCTCGAGTGAAGATAAAATGACAAAATATGAAATCTGTCAAGTATTTGGTGACATCATGGGCCTATCTATCGCCAATATCGAGCCGAACACAGAGGGAAACGATCCCAATGCCAGTGTGCAACGACCATATGATTGCCACCTAAGCACTCGAGAGCTCAAGAATCTCGATATCGATGTCTCAACATGCGACTTCGTTAGCTGGTGGCGTCGCGAGGTTCGAGCTTTCCGCAAGTAGCTGTTTATGGCCTGCTCCTCTTCCAGCCACTTTGATAGACCGAATGCGATTTTGCCGTGTCGACAACTGGCGCTCGCTAGACTATGCTATGCGTGTTCATGCATAGACACGGAATGTTGGTAGCTGCTTCGAGCAGTAATCTACTCTGCTGATATTGTCACCTAAGATATCTCGCACAATATATATTCCTCCCATGGGCGGATGCATCAGATGCTGTGTACGAAGTACGTGCCCCATGTTATTGTTTTGTTGGTGCTCGCCGGCTGCTCGTATTTGTGAAAACCGGTGCATACCATACACTATATTGTGTGCCCACAATACCTGTCATATATGCGGAGTGCGAGGTAAGGAGGCGAAAGTTATATCTTACCCCGGCCTTCAAAAATAGCCTAGACTCACCGAACGGTGGTTCGCGGGGGATCCGCTTCGAAGGCGACATGAGAATATTTTCAACTTCTTGATGCCCCGTAAAGGGAGATTCTTCGACCTAAAAAAAGCCACTGAGAGTAAATTCTACTACAGAGGCATTGGGGCTGCGCAGTGAAGCAATCTGAGAGGACCCAACTGCACATCTGCCAGGAAGGTGAGCGCAGATCCAAGGGCAGAAATTGCGAGATGCTCGTTGTGGTCAGAATACTGATATTTGTCACGGTGTTTGGCGCAGCCCCTTGTCCATCGCTATATGCAATCCAACAGGCTCCCTTACATGAGGTTCTTTGCTAGGCTGAAGCTACACGGCAGTATTTCTCAAGTGTCAAGCCGTGTGCTTAAGCACCAATTACCCGTATCCAACAGGCTGGTCAAATTGGGACCCGCACCAGGCGAACACCCCCTTTGCAGGCGCTCGGATACAACAACGACGCGCATTAATACGACAATGCCTGCTGCAAGCGAGCAATTATTTTAAGACATGCAGCGGAGATCAATACGCGGCCGACGGTGGAGGGTTGGAGTTGAGGGCCGTCGAGCGCGGATGGCATTTTGGCGATATGACCTGCATCATGGGCATCGAGGCTTTGCCGGGCGAGTCTATCTCTCCTAAAAGGGTCGCTTGCCGCGAGAAATTGCGCCTGCGCTTTCAATATTCGGCTGGATGCTCTCTCCTCTATTATTTCACTCCCTTTCCCAACATATTTCCTCTCGTCATCCCCTCCTGGCTTGTTGCTCTATTCCTCCTGCAAGTGAATGGCCTTTGGGAACTGCTCATTCTCTCGAGGCTCGGTGACTAAAGTGGCGTGACTTGAGAGACGACAACGCCGTTCACTCTTTCTTCGAGACCTATTTTCGGAATCTGGTATGTCAGCTGCGAGGCCGGTTACTAAGAAAACTGCATGAATTAATGCTTTTGCGCCCTTCTGTTTATAGCGAGACAACCGCTTACACGCCCTATCTCTTTCTTGGATCTTGCGGAGGTCGACGCTGAGCTGAAGGCGGAAGGCGAGAGAGAAGAAAGAAAGAGGCAGGAAAAAAAAAAGTCAAGGACTGTCTATTTGCTTCTTTCTTTGCTTATTCTTCCTTTTCATCTTCGCTTACGATAGAGCCCCTGTGCAGGCGCCTTAATCTCTCTGCTGCGTGACAGTTATATTGCCGGCTTACACAAATCCAAGCAGCATCAGGCAATCTGCATCCTGCTGCAGCATTGTGGCTGTCGATCGCCTGACGGGCGGATCCGCTGTAAAGCCTATTCTGACAGCGGCCCCAGGCGCGGCTACAGCAATTATGGCTGCTACGGAAGATGCAGCTGCAGGGCCCCTCCAGGCGCCGCTACAGGCGCCTCCCGAGCAGCCCCCACCAAAGACGCCTCGCAACCGCATGTTTCGAGGGAAGAGCGTTTCGTCTCGTTTCAACCTGTTCCGCGATCCAGATCCCCAGAGCTCGGACGGCTCCCAGAGCTTCGCAGGGGCCCGCAACCCTCCTGCGTCAATTTCACTCTCACAAGCTTCGGACGTGCCGCCCATCCCCAACTTCGTGCTCAGCGCAAACCCCAACAACGAATCCAGCCCGTCGCTACTCGAAAGGAGATTCTTTGGCGCCGAACTGAAGCCACCATCATCGCCCTCGGCCAGATCTTTTTACTCAGAATCCGGATCGCCCTTTGGCTCGCCTTTGAGCAGAAGCATCAGCAGAACCGAGCGAGAAATCGACGAGCTCGCCACGCAATTGGAGGCTGAGATTGAGGAGGCGCAACGCAAGAAGGCAGCGGCCCTGCAGAACTGCACCGAAGACGAGGCCGCTCGCTGTGCAGACGACGTCGCGCGACTCGAGGCCGAGCGGGATCAGGTCATTGATGAGCAGAGGAAGTTTGACCTCGCACGCCTTCAAGCGCAACCAACCACTCCCTCCTCAGGGAAACCCAAGCGAGTATTGGAGAAGCTCAATCTGTTCTCGAAAAGCAGGAAACCGAGCAGCTCTAATTTTATTCAGCCACCATTGACGCCTTTGCCGCCAGGGACTCCTAGCACTATTGCGCCGACTGTTTTTACGCCAGGAGTCTTTACGCCAGGAGTCTTTACGCCTACACCAAGCTGCAGCCGACGGAGCAGCCTCGACGATTCGCCTCTGCTGCATTCTTCACAAAGGATGAGCTTCATTAAACCACATCCTGATGGCGACGCGCCCATCTCTGCCATCAATGGCGGCGAACGAGTGAGTGCTGCTGCAGGATAGACCTGTGTGACCCGTCCGGCTAATATGTGCTGACCCCTCTTTCCCTCCCTTTGCAGCGTGTTACCGTTCGATGCCTTTCGTCCACCATTAGTCTGGATGTAACAGCCCAGACGACGCCTGTTGATATTCTCATTGCAACGTCTGCGCAGACAAGGCACGATGTTGATGTTGAAACGAGTGTCGTCGTTGAATGCTACGAGACCCTTGGATTAGAGCGGTTCATGCGACGATACGAGCATGTAAGGGACACGCTGAATTCTTGGGATCGTGACCAGGATAATTCACTCCTGGTGATTCCATTAGATGCGCCGGATGGCAATGAGAATCTTGAACTCGAATCTGTGCCGCAGACAGATGACCCTGCGCCGGGCTTTACCATCCAGCTTTACCATTCCTCTCGCCCAGGCAAGTGGAATAAGCGCTTCATCACTTTGCTGAGTACTGGCCAAGTATTTGCTTCCAAGCGCTCCGATACATCAATCTCGGATAAAGATAGCACATCTTTGTGCCATTTATCAGATTTCGACATTTATAAGCCCAGGGTGAGCGAAGCGAAGCGGCACCTAAAGCCTCCCAAAAAGTTATGCTTCGCCATCAAGAGCCAACAGAAGACCGTGGTGTTCCCTAATGGAGAGAACTTCGTTCATTTTTTCTGTACCGATGATGCTGCAGTAGCCCAGAGATTCTTTGATCAGGTGCATGCTTGGCGGAGTTGGTACATTGTCAACAAGATCACGCACTCTCGCGAAGTTGAGAAGCCGGCGCCCCTTAATTTGGGCTACGACGCAGTTAGGATGCCACTCATCAGCGAAAAGTCCCCTCAAGTCTCTGCTAGCGGCTTAACAATATCCACTGGGTCATTCATAGAAGACAGCGATTTCACAAAGGCGATTGAAGAGTCTACCAGGAAGCTGGCCCTCGAGGCTCAGCTTCACAAAACCATGTCTAGAAGAAGAAAGGCATCTGGAGCATCTGTCACCCCTAGCGTGAAAACTGCACATGAATTCTCGCCCACAGGCTTACTTGGAGAAGCGTATGAAAAGCGCAAAGAAGAGGCGGCGGCGGATGAGCATATTACGAGTCCCTTCACAGAAGGCCCGTCTTTGTTGAATAGTATCAATAGTATTGGCCTATCATCACCCAAATCGCCTGAGCAGGCCAAGGCATCAGCGTCCTGGTTCCCATCCGCCGCCGAACACAGCGCGCGCAACCGGAGTACCTCGATATCTCTACGACGAACCGAGACGGCGGAGACTCAAGCTCAGCCTGAGCATAGAAAGGGGCCGGCACCGCTATTGAACTTTAGTGGCAATCAAGAGCCACCACGAACCCGAGATGGCCATCGTGAGAGCCTACGAGAGGGCTTCCGGCAAGGACCTGGGCCTAGGCAAGGACATGGCCTGCGCCCTCCGCCAGGTTCGCCTCTCGTCAAGTTTGCAACATCGGGGCCGGGACAGCAGGGGCCTCCCGCTTCACCGGGAGGAAGATACGGGCCGCCCCTCTCTGGAGGCCCTCCACCACCGCCAGGTGTGCGAAATCGTAGCCGTTCAATATCCAGTGCCAATGGTGGCCCCCCTAACGGTGGCCCTCTTAATGGCGGCTCTCGGCGTTATCCTGGACCCGAAGATCACTCCTCTGCAGCCATGCAACACCGAGGACCCGGCCCACGGCCTGGTAGGATGCCTCCTCCATCCCCTCGTGACGCTGCAGCTCACAGCCGTGATCACCGTCGCCCCCCAGGCCCTTTGCTTCAAGAACGTCAAGAGCGTCCCAGAGAGCGACCCCGGGAGAGGCCCCAAGAGCGCCGGACTGGGCCTCTGGTTAACCACGCTCGATAATATACACGCGCTGCATACACATGGCGACGCATGATAGCGAATATTTTCTTTATCATGATACCCTGACCCAAAAACAAAAGTGATTTCGATATTTGTGCTTTTTTTTTTTGTATTCCCTTTGTTCTTATTTTGAATACCACTGCTTGGCCATAAGAAAATGGCCGTTCTTTTCTTTTGTTTTATAAATTGGTTAGGGCGAGTTGTTGCTGGGACAGCTTGTAAGTTATACCCGGCATTTATTATGGGAAACTTGGCGGTATTGGATTGAGCCTTTTTGTTTTTTTATAGTCGCATTCAGCATTTCGGGACTTTTGGCATTAAAATGTGCGTGCACGGAAAGAAATCGTGGAAGAACAAGTCATAGTTATACATAATACTAGATCATTGTATTCTCTCGTCTACATCCGTTGTGAATATTTATTAGTCTTGTGTATTCCGTCGGCTTTAACATGATGCCCTGAATGCTATAAAATCGCCTTTTCTAATTGGCTTTGCCTCTTTTCTATATCCGATACATTAAAGAAAGAAAGAGGGAAACAAAGTGTGTTTATTTGCTTCGCTTGTAGATCTTGCCCAGGAACACCTCAAACACCTGCTTCTTGAGGCCCTGGCTCTCGTCAATCTTGTTGATGAGCTCCTTGAGCTCGGTGGCACGCTTCTCCTCGAATGCCTCGTATCTCTCCTTCAGCTTCATGTCGTCGTAGAGCTTCTTAATGACCTGCTCCTTGGCATCGTCCTTTTGGCCGTAGTTCTCCTCGAGAATCTTGCGCTGCTCAGGGGTGGCAATCAGGAGGGCCTGGTTGACCAGCCAGGAGCACTTGTTGTCCTTGATGTCGGTACCGATCTTGCCAATGTGCTCGGGCAGACCGAAGTTGTCGAGGTAGTCGTCCTGGATCTGGAAGTACTCGCCAAGAGGGATGAGAATGTCCTTGGCGGTCTGCAGGTTCTCGGGGGTGGCAATGTCGAGCTGGTAGAGCGCCAGGGCGACGGGGAGGTAGAAGGAGTAGTAGGCGGTCTTGTAGATGACGATGAAGCTGTACTTCTCCATGGAGAAGTTGTCGAGGTTGACGACGTCCTCTGGCGCGGTGAGCAGATCGCAGAGCTGGCCGAGCTCGGTCTGGAAGGAGCTCTCGTGGAAGAGCTCGACGAGCTCGATGTAGCGGGGGTGGTCGCGGAAGTACTTCTTGAGGATGATGTAGATGCCGGCCTCAAGCAGGAAGGAGTCGTTGATGGCAATCATGCCAACGCCCTCCTGGCGGTACCAGCAGGGCTGGCCGCGGCGCGTGATGCTGCCGTCCATGATGTCGTCGGACACGAGGAAGAAGGCCTGGAGGAGCTCGGTCATCCAGCCCAGTGTGGCGGACTTGAAGTATTCCTCCTCAGTCAGAGGTCGGCCCAGGATGACTGAGACGGAGTCGGGGACAGACATGCCCCGGTTGCATTTTCCACCGAGAGGGTTGACCTCGAGGTTCTAAAGCGGAAGAAACAGGTCAGCCATGTGTGGAATTGCTATAGGAATAGAGATATGGTTGAGAGCAGATTGAGAGCAGGTTGAGAGCAGACATACCTTCTTGAACCAGGCCAGCTCTTTGGCGGGGAGCTTGTAGCTTCGAGCATGGTCGAGGAGAGCTTCCTCCAGCTTGGGGTAGACGGATTCAAACTCCTTGAGGGTGGTCTTTTGAGCCATGGCGGGCGAAGTGGGGGATAAGAAAGAGGGAGATGACAAAGGGCAATGGGTATCAATGGAAAGAAGGAGAAGGAGAAGAAGCAGAAATTAAAAACACCTCGCTGCCACGGTTATAAATAAAGGTGGCGGGAGGAGCAGGAGCAGATAATATACCTGCGCCGGAGACGAGTGTTGTTGGGCCAAGTTGTTCGGTTGTACAAATTTGGAGACGAGGGACGGCGCCCCTCCATTGGCTTCCACGAGGCCAGCTCAAAAAAAATTGGTAAATGACGGAAACTGACGGGGGACCCCTCATTGCCTTAGCCTTTTGTGGGGGGGCGGTGAGCGGCAGCAACACAGAAACAGAAGAGCATGCATGTATGCGGTACTACCTAAGCCGCGGTGGTGATTGGCGCCTCGCTGACCGGCCAGCTGCAGGGAATCGGGTCCCAGGCCTTGGCCACTCTCAGCGCGCTTTGCGTTTAGCATGGTGGCATCAGCGGTGGTGCGCTGGGCGGTACCTGAAAATCAGCGCTTGGATCAAGTGCTAGGGGCCGCGAATCGGGAAGTGGTGGGCTTGTGGCAGCGGCTGAAACAGGGACGGTACTCCGTGCCGCCAATCGCTAAATTAGCGATTATGCGCACTGTATTTCTGCACCATCAGGCCTCTGTCCTCGCTATCTCTGGCACTGTATACTTCATGCCGCTCCCCTCGCGTCTAATACGAGTACGGACTTCACGCAACGTACTCGGATTTGCACCATCTGCAGTCCTTATCGCGGACGCCACAGCTCACAGACAAGCCCAACCAATTTCGTGCCCGCAAGCCTGATTCAGTGCGCAGACTGCAGACGCCTTGCATGCCAATCTGATATATGACATAGAGAGAGCAGGGATCGAGTTTAATTGCCTGAAGGCTGGGGTTGAGCCTTGCAAGCCTTGCGAGCCTTGCGATTCTGCCACGTTGGACGGGTATCGCGGCTCCTCCCCTCGTGGCTTTTTTGTCTTGTTTACTTTCCTACCCCAGCCATGACGCTCAGCTCCCACGAGGTTGCCCAGCTCAGGGTTGCGCTGCAAGATGCGGTGGTGAAATGCTCCGAGCGATGCCTGTATCAATCGGCAAAATGGTTAGCTTGCATAGTCTTGACGTCTCGTTTGTAATTTTACCACGTGTGAACAGGCATAAGGCTGATAATCTTACTTTCAAGGGCAGCCGAGCTTCTCAATGCGGTTCCAGAGCCGGAGGATGGCGATGAAGAGGCTGAGAGCCCCGAGCTCGGTAAACACACCTCACCAATCTTTTCACCAAACCAAGATGCCGACGAAGCTGCTCTGGAGGCAAAGGAGCTGAGCAGGTACCTCCTCGCCAAGTCTCTTTTTGACTGCAAGGAATATGACCGCTGTGCTGCTGTCTTCTTGCCGGACTCCTTGCTGTCCACCGTTCTTGACTCACGCCTGGAGAAGCCCTTGGCGACTCCCAAAGGCAAGGGTAAGTCGAGGGCCACGGATGAGCCCAAACTGAGTGCGGTTCCTCTACCCAAGCTCAGCCAGAAGAGCCTCTTCTTGGCGCTGTATGCCAAATTCATGTCTGGCGAGAAGCGCAAGAATGAGGAATCAGAGATGGTTATGGGCCCTCAGGACCTTGGCACAGTAGTCAATAAGCAGCTCCTAATAGTTGGGAGATTTTTGGCTGCTTGGTTCGAGGAGAGGACGACGGACGATGATGAAGTCCTCGGAAGCCAGGGCTGGCTGGAATATTTGTATGTTGCAACAAGCTCATCTTATTGTATCATTGCAGAGTAAGGTATCATCCGCTAACTCTAGTCGACTGTAGATACGGCATGGTCCTCGCCAAAGAAAAAAATGATGAGAAAGCCCTGGAGTTTCTCATACGCAGTGTTCACAAGTATCCCATGAACTGGGGCTGCTGGCTTGAGATGACGTCTCTGATATCAAGAGTCGAAGATGTAAGTGGTGGAAAGGAACGCGTGTATTTGATTGTAGTGGCTGACAATGCAATCTTTAGTTGAATCGAATATGTAGGCATTGCCCTCAGAATATTGTTTCTTACATGTTCCATCTCCACACATCGCTTGAGCTGTACCAGCAGTCTGCAGGGCTTGCGAATTCTCTTGACCAACTTCTTTCCATCTTTCCGACCTCATCATTCCTCCTCACGTGTAATGCGCTGCTGGCTTATCACTCAAAAGACTTAATGGCCGCTGAGCAACATTTCAGCCGACTGCTATCACTCCATCCCCACAGACTTGATTCCTTGGATCACTATTCGAATATTCTCTACGTCTTGAATCTGCGGCCAAAGCTTGCGTTTCTGGCTCACCTGTGTTCGAGCGTGGACAAATTCCGGCCAGAATCTTGTGTCGTCATCGGAAATTACTATTCGCTCTTGTCAATGCACGAGAAGGCTGTGGGATATTTCCGGCGAGCACTAACACTGGATAGATCATGTCTCTCTGCGTGGACCTTGATGGGCCACGAGTATGTGGAGTTGAAGAACACACATGCTGCTATTGAATCATATCGACGGGCGGTGGATGTCAACCGGCGTGACTACCGAGCTTGGTATGGCCTTGGGCAAACGTACGAAATGCTGGAAATGCACACGTATTCGCTATGGTACTACAAAAAGGCGGCAGGTCTTCGACCATGGGATGGCAAAATGTGGATGGCGGTTGGTTCGTGCCTCCAGAAGATGGGCCGAGAGCGTGATGGCATCAAGGCCCTCAAACGTGCTCTGCTCGCCGATGCGTACTATGACGTTGGCAGTAGCTTTGGCAGCGGCGGAGACCTGCTTGGAGCTCGTGGCGCCACTGGTCAAATGGACCCGGAGATGCTTTTGCAAATCGCTACCATGTACGACCAACTGGGAGAAGAGGAGGAGGCGAAGGCTTATATGGAGCTCTGTGTGGCACAAGAGGACGGAGGTCCGGCAGCCGCTGGAAACCTAAGCGAGTCTGTAAGGATTCATAATGACTCTCCAGGAGGCTCCGAAGGCCACCCTGAGCGAGACGAGAACCACGGAGAGGGGAATGCCGAGGGTACCGGCGTCACGGCCGCGACCAGCAAGGCGCGGATGTGGCTGGCCAAGTTTGCCATGCGTACGGCAGACTATACAACGGCGAACCAGCTCGCAGCCGAGTTGTGTCAAGATGGAGTCGAGGTGGAAGAGGCAAAGGCCCTTGTGCGAGAGGTGAGGTCGAGGCTTGAGGCTTCTGGCATGCTGGGATCTGTAAGCTAGCAGCACTCGCATGAAATGTCTAAGCTGCGTCGATATTGATCACTGCGTCTTTTCACGATCGACTATATGATTTAATACTTTTAATGACTGGAATGGAGCATAGCTGGTAGTTTTTCTTGATTTTGAGGTATATTTAGCATAAGATGGAATCATCAACTATCACGAAACTTAGATTTAAAGGAGTGTACTTTTTTTTTTTTTATTAAACCGATACTTGTCTAAGCTAAGCAATTCCGCAACCGAAACCTATTTAGTTCGCCCCCAGTTCTCTGTTGTTATATAAAAAAAAACTCTCTCTTCAACATGTGAAAAGAGTGTCAAGAATATTAGACCCCCAAATCAAATTAAAATGTTGAGAACTGTCCCGTAGTAAGTGGGATATGGCTACGCCTCTTCTCTTTCCCTTTCGGTAGCCATTTTCTCCCCTGATAACCGAATTCCTCATTTAAAGAGCCAAAGCGGCAATACCAGCGAGGACGAGAGCGCCGATGCCAGCGTTTGTCTTGTCGGCAGCAGCGGTGGGGACGAGAGGAGGAGTTGTGCCGGTGGCCGGAGGTGGCTGAGGAGGAGGAACCTCGGAGCTGACCGGAGGAGGAGCCGGGGGTGCCTCAGAGCTCGCCGGGGGAGGAACCGGAGGAGGAGACGGGGGTGGGACCACGGTGGTTTCCGGAGGTGGCTGAGGAGGAGGGACCACGGTGGTTTCCGGAGGTGGCTGAGGAGGAGGAACCTCGGAAGTGACAGGAGGAGGACGAGGAGGAGGCACTTCCGTGGTGACTGGGGGAGGACGAGGAGGAGGCACTTCCGTAGTGACGGGAGGAGGAGGAGGCGCCTCCGTAGTAACAGGTGGTGGCGGTGGTGGCGGAGGAGGAGGTGGTGGCGGAGGAACCGGGTGAGTGACGGTGCAAGGACAGTCTGTTGCAAGTTTATTAGTGTGTGTTTATAAGCTGGAGAAGTACAGAGAGAGAGCATACTGGTAATGGTCAAAGTGGTTGGCTTAGTGACCGTGTAAGTGATGTTGTTAATGGGGATAATAGTTGGCGTCTTAAGGCAAAGTCAGCTGCTAGATATCGAAAAAGCTTTGAGGTCATTCTGGATTGATAACTCACAGGACAGTAAGTCGTAAAGGCAGTAGTAATGACGGTGGTGTACTTGGTGATATTCTTGGCGGGCTCGTACACGGGAGGAGGTGCAGGCTTCGTGTACACAGGAGGAGGAGGAGGAGGAGGAGCAGGCTTCGTGTACACAGGAGGAGGAGCAGGCTTCGTGTACACCGGAGGAGGAGGAGGAGGAGGTGCGGGATGTGTGTACACCGGAGGAGGAGGAGGAGGTGCGGGATGCGTGTACACCGGAGGAGGCTTGGGAGGCTCATAGCCGTGCTCCTCGTGCTCTGGCTTTTTGTTGCCATAATCACCACCGCCGCCAGCAGCAACTGCAGTAGCAAGCGCCGTAGCGGACGCCACGATTTGAATGAAACGCATGTTTGCGGTATCAACGAAGGACAGAAGACCCAAAGTTAGAAAAGCTGTTGAGCTATTGTTTGAAAGACTGTATCGAACGAGTGTGATTGTGATGGAGGAGAAAAAGGAAGGCTGAGATCATGGGATCACGTCGCCTCTTTGTAGTCGAGAGGGAGCGGGCCCATGGCAGGAGGATGGCTGCATTCAGGCCGAGCATCCAGACGCTGTGCCATGCCGCATGAGGAGAAGCCTCATGAAGCCATCTATTGGTTTTGAAGTAGCCTCACCGGATTTGGAGAGAAAGCTTAAGAGTTCGATCTATGGCTGTATGGCGCCACCGAAGACTAGAAGACTGGGAGTTGGCAAGGATGAGGATAGTGATAGGATGGTTGGGATAACTCACTAGAGTTGTTACAGCAGATCGGCGTACACAGCCATGGAGATGAGAGTGGGTAGATGCTGAAAGCAGCAAACAGGGATACATGTTCCTGGGGTATATCCTTTAGTTCTCCATCTGTTAGTGTATCTTGGGATCTGCGGTTCTTCCCTTGCCTTGTGGGGAGTAGGAGACGGCTTGGGGCTTGATTATAAACTTACAAATAAAGAAGGCCGCTACCGGCCTGATGTCACGAAACCGTCAAGAAGCTTGTAATTACGGCCACAGGTATGATTAGTACAAGCTTGTTTGGCTGGTGGCGGTCATCGCTCCTCTCTACTGGCTTGAATCGGAACGAACAAAGTTTGTGCTCCATCTAGCTATGGAACTAGCCCAGCAAGCCCAGAAAAGAGCAGATATCGTGTTACTTCTCAGCTTGGTATGGAGTTGGAGGGATGGCCAAGTTCCTGGCTATCTAGTTGGCAAAGTTTGATCCTGTCCTTGCGATACTTCGTTTGCCGTTTCACTAAACCAGTTGCTGGTGGATGCCTGAAATCGCACCGAGCTCGCTTGCATGAGGCTTGCAGAAGGGAAGATAGTATGAGGACAAAGGAGCAAGAGAACCAATGGATTAGCCTGAAGTAAAAGAACACGAGAATATCGGGCGATTATTCCCACTTCGTGATTTTGGCTGCAGTGTATGATGCAATTCTTCCACCTCGGTGGCAGCAATTCCGGGAGAGTTTGAAAGTTCTGAGTGCCCGCCGTAACACAGCTGCACAGCGTCTGCCGTGTAGCCGTCTCAAGTAAATTCCAAAAACAAGGCTACCTAGAACAGGCCCATTTTGCGATGTTCGGAAAAGGGAAAATCGAATCTGGGTATGAGTGTGGCGATGGCGCTGGCGCTTCGTATGGATGGAAGCAGAGTCGACCAATTTAGGAATCAACGTGCAATACGGTCTCGTCTTTTGACGTCCACGTTGTTTACCGTAGCCGCATATTCAATTGAACGCGTTCGAAAAAAGAAAAAACTGCAATTGGTTTGCCTCTTTGCTATATTTATCCATCCGCACTGACAGCAGCTGCGGAGCTTTCTGTCAATCTGCCTAATCGTGATGATTCCGGCTGCCAGGTAAAGGTCTGACTGGAATGTGGATGGCGCTCGATGCAACCAACCAGCTGCTGGCTTGCCGGAAGCAACGCTGGAGTTTTCCCCATCGCAAGAAAACTTAAAATGATATTAGTTTAGGTAATACGATGGATGGAATTTCGTCTTTCGTCTGGTTTCATGTTAGTGATTGGCTTTGGCTTGAGGTGTGGTGCATGCATACGTGTAACTTTAACCGTTGGTCGATGCTTTAAATGGCCTAGGCCTGGGTCGAGTAGAGGTTCGTGGTATTCCACATCCTTTCTGCACGTGAAATTCGCATACACAGCTGATATTAGGACTCATACAGGAATGGAGCTTTGATGAAGACAAAAGTCTGGAGAGAGGAAAGCTCCTGCGGGTGTCACGGGAGCTAGGTGAAGCTCCTAGGAAGATTTGGCACTGTGCGCTGCTGCTTAATACGGGCAAATATGCACAGTGTTATCTACAGGTAGCTTAGATACGGACTATGCTTAATGAGCTCCGTACTCGAGCATGAATACGACGTCAACCTTTTCATCGGCGAATAAACAAGCCACTTCTCCACAAACAGCAGAAAAGCAGCTTCAATACTTCACGCCACCACCCTAATGGTTTTCACATGCAGCAGTCTACAAATAGCAAAATCCAATTAACCTGGCCCGGGCCGCATCTTCCGGATGAGGGAGCAGCACCAGCAGCGAGTGAATGTGTTGAGTTCGTGCAATGTACAAGCCATTGAAACTAGAGCAACGGATGAATAGTTTTGACACAATTTTTAGCAGCAATTGGTACAGTTTAACGAAAATCGATTGCCGGTTTTCCATCCACGAAGAATAGAGAAGAAAAAAGCCAACGATTTTTCTGCCCAAGACTGATCTCGATGCCTACCCACACACACACGAGAGGTTCCTCGTATAACATGCAACCAAAACGTCCCTTGTCACACACACACCACATCTTAGAATGTTTCTCCGATTGGTACTCAAACATGCACGAACACGTGTGCAAATGTGCACACTCACCAGTTTTAAATGAGTGTACTGCCCAACTCATTACATTGCAGCAGACATATCACCATATCATAACCCTCACATGCAGCCTGGCCCTCGATATTGTCCACCAACCTTCAAGTCTTCCGAGGCATTAATTCTGGCCCCCAGTCTATCGTTTCAGGCTCTCAATCGCCACTAGTGTTCTCTCTATCCTCTATTAAGCTGACATGCATAAGCAGCTGCACGTCTGCCTGGGCAAAACATCGGCTTTGCAAGACGGCTCCATGAACGTGCAAACTTGCCACTGTGCGGGTTTTCCGAATAGCCTAGAACAAAAATTTCTGCTCTGCTTGGTGGTTTCTTTCCAAAGAGAGCAAGTTCTCCGTTTATCCAGCTCTGACTAATATTTGGGGAAACGCAAAGATTAGCCCGGAGCCGTCCAACAAGAGTCAAGCTCAAAAAACCTGACAAGAGTCAGGCTCACGGTTTACCGCATTAGGCAATTATAAAGGCAACTCTGGCTACAGAAGAGCTGCGTCAGTCTTCTTTGCTTCCAAGTGGGAGTTGAATGTTAGTCGTGATATCTAGAAGGGAAAACTCCAGAAGTCTTCCCCCCCCCCAAAAAAAAAGATGTTGGCTGTGCAAATGTCGTCGTCATCGCTTCTCACCTCGCCGGTTTCTGACACGCAATGGGGCACCCAAAGAATTGCTCAAGAGCAATCTAGCATCTGCCACGCAATTTTAGTCGATTGAGGCCTTTTCATCTGAAACCAAAATTCCATTGTTGCCGAGATGCTGCTCTAGACCAAGTCTTAGGCACACAAAGTACGGCAACCGGGGCACCCAATAGCCCCCAAGTCGTATTATCGGACACCGAAAATCCTACGACACGGTGCGCTTTGGTTCTCTTCCGAATAACCCGCCCATCAAACACTTGAAGTGGCTGCATAGGACAAGCACATTTATCAATCAGCCGAATCAGCTTTGCAGTTAGGGACGCGTTAACCAACAGCATGTTATTCATAGCAACTAATTTCGCTTTTGCATGGCTTACATTGTTGCAAGAAGCACAACTTTTTGTATTTGGCTATTGCTGCTTGTATGTTCATGGGCAAGAAGAAGCAAAACCGTGCCAATTGCATGGACTTTCACCAGGCACTCGTAAGATCCTTTTTTCTACGAAGATCAGTGCCGACGATCGTGAAAATGGACCCGCGCGGTGAGAAGAAATACGATGGAGGTAAACGATAGCGAGAGGGTCTTCACGTGGAATTCCTCCACTGCAGACTCTACTTTTGCAAGTACTTTTGCAAGTGATGGAGCTCTCAAGAATTTTCAAGTCCCACCTCTTCTCGCCGCTACTCACGATTCAGGTTTGCAAGCGATGGCGATATCCCTGCGCCCGAAAAACACAAGGATTAGGCTTGTTCCTGAAGCCCGATCGTTGGCCATCAAGATCCCCCCAGTGAAGGATCCCTTGCACGGCACACAAGGCAAATATTGGAAACAGACAACGAGCTCTGGCCTCTGCGGCGGGGAGAAATCGATTTACACGATGGTGCCCGATTTCGTGAGCTAATCGCGCGGGCTATTTACGCAGGGGACAAGCATTATTGAAACGTTCATACCCAAGCCTAATCAATGGGGACTGAATGTTGCGATACATTCATCTTCTATTCATTCAACTCATTCACACTCGCAAAAGGCCCTGCAGCCATTGAGGCAGCTAACGTCAACTAGTTTGCACATTGCGTTAAACCTCTCGAAGCACAGCCCAGGATTGAGCGGCCACAACAGGTAAAATCCCACGATCCACTCGCCGGTCCGGCCTGTCAGGGCAAACCACATGGATCTTGCCAGGCACCGGCCAATGGAGTTGCGGAGCCGGGTTCCGGCCGTTATGCAGCTAAAAAAGATGGTTTCCCAAGTTGCTGGGCACCCTTCCAGCCAATTGCAGGCCTTGAGAGGAGTCTTGAGACCGCTGAGGGGTAAGTATGCACGAGGCAGCTTTGTCCCGCTGCTGGAGGCCTGGGGCCGAGAAGGGCGCAGAGGCAATCCGGCGAATACTACTACTTTGTTCGTGAATGCGAAGAGCGAACTCCGAACTTTGGTAGTCGATTTCGTCGCGTGTCCGAATAGCCCTTCCGATTTCTTGTGCTAGCAGCAACAGACTACGAAGACTAGAAGACACTACTCCATACTTATACTAGTGTTTGCTAGACTCTGGATTTTGTATCCTGGCCAGGAACGAGTGCACAGTGTGGCCGGGTGTGCCTGGCTCCCCACCATCTTTTTTTTTTCTGTGCCTTGCTTACAGGCCCTGAGACGCTGCACATCGGCAGCTGGATACGAGTTTGACTCCCATTGGAGTGCCAGGACCGCTCACTCAGACAATGGATTGGCGCTGATTATACTTCTTGTGAGGGCGTTTGATGCAACCCTGCGCACATGCATCACGGGATGAGGGGAAGGGCGCAGCGGCAGCTGTAACTCCCAACAGCGCAGCAGTTTCCATACGACTCGTCCTGCGTCCATTCAAAATGCTCTTTAACTAATCTGGAATCTTCCGAGGTGGCTGAAATGGTCGCTTTTCGTTTCAAACTGTGCCAGCACAAGGCCAGCTTCGGCGACCTGTCTTGTTAGCCACCGTTCATTGACTGTTCTATTTTTTCTTTCTTAGCCTGCATTTCTTTCCTTTTGAAAGGTCCCACTCACGATCCAAGTGTGCCACGCAATAGGAGCCCGAAAACCAGCCGCTACGAGTCCACCGTAATCCATTGTGGCGTTGAACAGGGGCCAACGGCTCTCGGATGGGCCTCCGGTGCATACAACTTGTGTGGTCAAACGCCCTATTAGCATTCTGCCGACCCATCCACACCAATAGTCAGGCACGGTAACTGGCTAAGAGATGGTGCCTGCATTAGACTCTGTATTATTCCAGGGCAGCATGTGAAGTCTTTTGAGCAAAATAACCCTCAGGTTCTCGGTGTCGTCTGAGTCGACCCACGTTAGCCGCCCACCAGGGAGGGGACAGGCCACGCCGTTTCTTCTCCTCCCCACCAGACGACCCTTTGCCACGCAATGTGTCAACCGACGAGGCTCTGCGGTTGACTTGAGTATAAAGAGGACGGATCCCTTCCGTCGGTGCTCTTGGGATGTTCATTTTCAGTATCACATTCACTATTCATTTCACTTGTCTTCGGACTATCACTCTTTCTTCTGTCTTTTACGCTTTTTCACTCCTTCTGGAAAGCAGACTATAACGGCAAGGCCCGTTACACTTACATTCAAATCAACATTCATTCTTCAGCTTCTTAAGCAAACAAATCCATCAAAATGCGTTTCGCTACTTCTGTTGCTACTCTCGTTGCCTCCGCGGCCCTCTCCAGCGCTGCCAGCGTTAGCTTCTGGACCTTGGACAACACTGAGCGCACCATCTACTTCACCAGCAACCCTGGCAGCTCCAACATTGACTCCGTCACTACCAGCCCCGGCCAGAACACCACCGTCACTTTCCCTGACACCTGGCAGGGCAACTGGTACGCCATCAAGAAGGGCGATGCCAACGTCCCCGGCATGCTCGGTGAGGTCAACTTCGGCAGCTGGAAGGGACTGACCTACTTCGACGTCTCTGCTATTGTTGACCCCAACGACAAGGACAACGTCAAGCAGCTCTTCCCTGCTTCCGGCTATGAGCCCATGTCCGGCTGCGAGAACTTCCCTTGCAACAACGCCTACTACCTGCCTGATGACATCCAGACCAAGGCTACTCAGGAGTCTGACCTCATCTGCACTCTGGGCTCTGGCTCCGTCGCCTATAGCTTCACTGAGTCCCAGTAAATGGCTTAAGTCAAAAGAATTTCCCTTTTCTTTTTGTCTGACTTGGGAGTTGGTTGCTTCGTGAGCATTCGCGATGCCACCAGCTCCCCATGGTGCTGAGCACCAAGTCACTCACGACGCTATGATTAAATGCAAAAAAAATTATCAACGGGATGATACCTCTTCTAGTCAGAGACTAGAAGATTTATGGGCAAAAAGGGTTACAGGGCATCGGTTTATGCACGGGGAAAAAAAAGGACAAACTTGGTTGCAAGCACAACCATTCACTTCTTACAGATTTGGTCTCTCTTGACAAGGGAACCAGAGGCTGGCACTCATTTTCAAACATTCACCGCCGATCAAGGCGCTTCATACACTCCTTCATTACTATTTTTACATTTTCTCTTCATGAATACCCCATTTTTTGATTGTACATATTAGACATTAGAAATATTCTAGACAGATAGATTTAGAATTGGCATTTTGGAATTTTGATTCAAAAACCTCGATTCATTACCTATCCCTGTGTATGGTGCAAACGGTATGACATGACATGACACTCACAATACATGTCACAGCCCATCACGATCTGAATGAGAATTGCGCAATTTTCATCTTACACCTCTCGAACTCATTTTTACTAGATGATGACCAATTCTCTGCTGGTTAAACGGAAGAAGGCCGTTAGTGTGAGCCACTTACACACACTAGGATATTCTTTCGTCTTTTACTATTTCAACAGAATTCTCCATAATAACTACTACCTGTCAAGACTCAACGGTCAGCGAACTACAGCTGTCCCAACACCAACACCAGCACCAGCACCAACACCAACACCAGCACCAACTGTGCACTAGCAAATAATAAATCACGGAGAACGTTGCCTAAAAGAGGTTACTGATTATCTCTCCAGAGGCGAAAGAAGGAAAAATGAAAGAAGGCGAAGAAGGCGGAGAAGCTTCTTTTCCAGAGTTATGACCGATAGACTCCGAAACTAGCAAGTGCGCAATACAGTACACACAAATCTTTTTCATCGCCACCTCAAGATTTTTTTTTTTTTTCTCCCTTAAACGGCAGCAAGCTCCAAAAAAAGAAAAAATGACAAAAAATAGAGGCTTCCCACAAAAAAGAACATTTTCGTCATTCTGGATAACCATCGGTGTCTATCAACGGCTAAAACGTGCTCCATTCTCCGAAAAGAGAGAGAGCAGCACAATATAGGAACAATGGCGTTAACCTTCAAGGTCACTGTTTTAACTTGACAAGCGCCACGTTTTGGTGGGGGTAGGGACATGATTCCGAAAAAAAAAAATAGTTAGTGAGGATTTAAAAAAAAAACAAGAGAAGAGAGAAGGGGTAAGGCTTTTATTGTTTCGCACGTGGAGATGATTAAAGAGGCGTAAAGGTTTCGCGCCACCACTCGGCTACTCGCGCGTGTTCCAGCACACAAGAAAAACGAGAGAAGAAAATTCCGACGGGTTCTTTTGATTATAACGAGTAATGTATGCCTCTAGAAGCGCCGTAGAACTTCCGTTCTCTAGGTCATATGATGAAATATCTCAAATAGCCTACCACTCGGCGTCTATCGTCGGTGTGGTAGTATAGAAGTATAGAAGTACTATGATACAGGCTATTATCTCCACAACGGCGTATGTACACGACACGGGCAGCCTTGTATCTTCCTTTGCCCTTTTTAAGCATGATATACAATCCAGAAAGATGAATCCCCCAAAAAGCAGCCATAAACTCCAATCTAATGATCTTGCGTATGTCACGAACAAAGCTGCCCAGTGAATGATATATATAGGCCCCCAACAGTACTTTAGGCCTGTGGCGTTTCCTCGGAAGATGTCTTCTTCTCTGGTTCGGTTTTCTCCTCTGTATTGGAATCAGTAGTGCCATTGGTTGTGGTGGATGGGTTTGTTGCAACAGTCTTTGATTTAACAATACTTGTGAGGAAGTCACCGGTATCGCCAAATCCGTCGACTTTTTGCAGCTTGTTAATGAAGAAATCTACATCTTTGGCCATGCTGCAAAATGTTAGACAAAAGAATCATGTATATGCTCAATATGGTTACATACCGCGATTGGCCAGCTTGTGTCCCTACAGTTGCTTGTCGTAAGGCGTCTCCTAGTTGGGTTTTATAGCTTGCAAATACTGGCACCATAATAACTTGGATAGATGATTCGGGGAGGTGTTTTGTCAAGACACGGTGCAGCGTTGTTGTCTCCTCAGCTAGCTTCTGTATGGACGAATGTGTTCCCTCTGAATCATCAGAATCCCAGGTGATGCCTCGAATGCTCTTTGCATGATTGGTAGCTCGACCACGCATGATTTCGATCAGCTTTTGATGAATACTATCTTGATGTTCTTGGAACAGTCGTCGAATCTTGTCAAACTCTCCCATGAGATTGGTAACTTTTTCACCAGAGCCAGCTTGACGACGAACATACTCTCTTACATGAGGAACCAAGGTCGCCATAAACGCCAGAGCCTGAGAAGCAAGAGCCAAGTGTCTAGCCGTGATATTCTTCAGGCCAGCAGATCGAGTAGCACCAGCCCCTAAGATGAGCTGTGTGCATCGGGAGTTGAAGAGTTGTAGATACGCCACCAGAGACGTCGCAATATCTGTCGTCATGGAAGGAATTCCGGCGATCAACTGTAAGAAATCTCCCACACCATCAAGACATAAAATTGCAGAGTTGGGAAGCACAAATTTCTCGGACTCGATGATGGCATTTCGAACCTTTTCTTTGCCAGCACCATTTGTCCCCGACGTGGCAGCATCCAGGCTAAGCTTCTTTGGAGTTTCATATGGAATCCATATCTTGCTACCTCCAGTCCAAGCCTCTATATCATGGGTGCTGCATTCTAGAATCCGATTCAAGAGTTGTGTTTTCTCATCCGTAAAATCTTTAGAGCTCCACTGATCCGATTCCATTCCCTGCGCAAGCTTCTGCATTTCAGCATCACGATACTTTTGCACAAATTCCTTGATGTGGTTATTAACCACTGTCTTCAATGTAGCACAGCTTCTCCCAGATATAGCCTCGCATTCGTACGTAAAGTACAAATTTAGGTTGAAGTATCGCAGGAATAGGTCAAGTGGAAGATGGATAGATTGTTCTGAGCGAACTTTGAGGATCTTAACAATCTTCTCGTTCGCTAGGTCAACGGCTTGGGCTAGTAGATTTCCCATATCAATCGCTTTGTGAAGCTCCTCTTGAATCGCAAAAGCGGACGGCTGCTGGCTATTAGCCTGTCGATCATACCGTGGGCTGGGCAAGGGAGATCGTATTGGTGGTGACTTCAATCCATCGCTACCACTAGGCTGATCTGGAAGCGAGCTGGCAATGTCCAGTAAAACCTTGATTTGTGTTGATGCTCGCCTCAACGTCTCTGTCACACCAATGTATATCTTCGTGAGAAGTGCCTCGGCATCTTCCGGGTCCAACGCGCGCAAATTACGAGCCAAATTAGCTGACTTCTCTTGACTTGATAGATGTCTTCCTCCGCTTGCAGTAGATATGGACATCATAGACATGTTATCATCGTCATTGGAACTTGGCAGGGGTCGACGAATCAAGTTTCGAATTTCACGAAGAATCTCCTCTCGGTAAGCAGTGGCGGCAATCGAAATATGCTGTGCGCGATGTAAGCCAGTCATGACAGGTAGTATTTGTGCCTTCAACTCGTCTGTGCCAGCCAGGTATGTGGGAAATACAGACGGCGACCTTGGATAACTGCCTCCTCTTGCCTTCGGTGCTGCATTGCTCCATCGAATGAGAACATCAGCTGATGTGACAGATTCGACATGCTTGCGAATATCGGAAGATAGCATGGAAGAGAACTGAGATTCGTATGCCTTGCCAATACGAAACCGGAGCTGAGTGAGATCCGAATTAACTCCTTGTAGAGCTGAAGCAGACCTGAGATCTCTCAACTGAGGCATCTCACCCTGCTCAGACTCATCGCGCTCACCAGCTATCAACAGTTCCAGCGAGCTGATACTGACCAGTGCTTTCTCCACTTCGCCAGCATCCACAAGGGACTCGCAACTCGCTACGCCTTCGGTGATGAGTCTGAGCTGCCATACCGCATCGCTGAGCTGTCGGAGATTGTCCTGCCGCCGTTGCTTTTGAACCATCATCAGGCCATTGGCTGCCACTCTCTCATCTAAAACCTCCAATTCTTTTCTTAGAGCCTTGATCTGTGTTACGGAGTCGGCTGCCTCGGAGTGGAGCTCCTTCAAGGATCCAAGTGCAGTGAAAAAGGTGGTTGATGCAGTGGAAATAGAATTGATAAGATGAATCTCAATAGTATCCATGTACCAAGAGAGCTTCTCTTGCAGAATAGCATTGGTCGCGAGCGTTTTCCTGGGCGCCACCGCATTCCCATTCCCCTCATCTTTATGTTTCTGTATTACTTCGGATCGCTCGCTCACAACGTCAAAAGTTCGAGGATTCTCAAGATGAAAGTCGTCGTCGAAATATACTGTGGGAATTGTCGACAGTGGAGGAGGTCCTTGCGCAGCTTTGCGGCTGAGCACTGGCGGTCTTCGTAGGGAGCTGACTGTGTCTACCGAAGTGATAGAGGATAAAGACGCCGTAGAGCCCTTTCGAGGTAGGCGATTTCTGGCTCCAGGTCGCAAGAGCCCATCGCCAGCACTATCAGCCGGTTCCTCTTGTTTACTGCCTCGCCGATTGGCATTCTCTTCCTCCTCATTTTCCTTCACTCGACGAAGCTGTTCGTAGAGGGTACTAATCTGAGAGAGATACGGCCCAAACTCCTCGGGGTCAATCTTGGGGATGTTGGTCAATGTAACAGGTGGGATATCCCTTGCGGTAGGTGGTTTATGCGAGCTCGATGCTGGCGCTGATGTATGCGGCTGGAGGCCTGTTCGTACAATAGGGGGTTGCAGCAGTGTCGAGATGGCTATAGCGCTTCATTAGCTAGCGTTGGGATTTGGCTGGATGCAGCTCAACAAACCATTTTGCCCAGATTCGTATACAGCACCGTTGCCACCGCTCAATGTTGAATCTAAAGCCCCCCCTATTGAGTGAATTGAGCTGGCTGTAGAGCTTCGTCTCGAGTGCGGCCGCGGGTGACCCTGGGCTATTCGACTGCTACGCTGGCGTCAGCTACCAAGTACATGTAGCTATCCGACGGAGCTCAGGAAACAACGCTCACCTGTGGAATGGATAGTCCGCTCGGCCCCCGGGAGACAATGGCGTCAGATTGTCGACAGATCTACCGGAAACCGGGGAAGAATACATGATTGGCGTGGTGGAAGGTGGAAGACTGCAAGATGAAGCTCGAGTCGATTGTGGCTGAGCGAGCCGGCGAGAGCAACGCTACTGACTTGGATCTCCAGGTTCTGGTTATGAAGGGACTACCGGGGTATCATCGCTAGCAAATGAGCATTGAAAAGGATTAGACGCTGGATTAGAATTAAGATGGACGAAAAAGAAATCGTGATGGGGGATAAATTACTGAGCTCCGGATTACGAGGCTCATCTATTGACCAAGCTAACAATAAGCTGGAAGTCGCATGCCATCAGCATGCTAATTGCACTGGAGTTGTGTCAGCATTGCCCGCCAGCGTAGCTACATCTGACCCGAAGCTCTACCGAAACACACGTGATACAGTCCCTTGAAAAGATCCACACTAAACCGTTTCCATCCACGCACCCGCTTTGCTGCAACCACTTAAACGCGTGTTTCGCGTCGCCCTTGGAGCGCGTCTGCGAGGTACAAGGTGCCCTGTACCTTTATCTAGCCAGATTGCCCCGCTAATACTTTTGTACCCAGCAGTTTGGGTATGGTTACCACCGCAACTGCTTGAAGCTCCTACTCGAAATTTGCCCATCTTCTGCATTTTCGGTTGAAGCCTCCGCAGAATAGAGAGACCAGACGAGCGCCATGGATCGCCAATCTGTATATTCCGCTCGAGTATACGAGTCCAATTTTGGCGATGCCGACGACACCAGGCTGCAGCTGCAATCCCAGCTGGAAACGTTCATTCTGGACTTCCGCCTCGACAACAATTTCGTCTACCGGTATGGCAGAGGTTCCCTAGCCAAAGACATCAAAGGATTCTTGCGCTGACTTCCAATGCAGAGACCAGCTGAGAGAGAATGCGCTGCTGAAAAAATTCTACTGCGATGTCGATATCAAAGACCTAATCAACTTTAATGAAGAGCTTGCACACAGGCTCGTCTCGGAACCCGCCGAAATCATTCCTCTCGTACGTGCTTCCTATAGCAGCATTGAGGAGGCATATAGAACTAATAAAAGCCCAAATTCTAGTTCGAAGCAGCATTGAAGAAGTGTACGCACCGAATTGTATTTCCTCACGAAAAAACCGTCGACCTACCCGACCACCAGCTTCTCCTACACTCCGATGCGGATGATGTGTCAATCCGCAACCTCGACTCCATGACAATTGCTCGAATGGTTCGCGTTCCAGGCATTGTTATCGGAGCTTCGGTTATGTCCTCAAAGGCGACCGAGCTATGTATCCAGTGCAGAAACTGCAGCTACTCAACAGCGCTTCCCATTGTTGGTGGCTTCACAGGAGTTACGCTACCCAGACAATGCGGGCGAAAACGTCTTCCTAAGGATCCTACACCGGCATGCCCGCTAGATCCATACTTTGTGCTGCATGAAAAATGCCGATTTGTTGATCAGCAGGTTATTAAGCTCCAGGAGGCGCCGGACCAGGTGCCTGTGGGAGAATTGCCACGACATGTGCTCATCACTGCAGATAGATACTTAACAAACCGAGTAGTCCCTGGCTCTCGGTGCACTGTCATGGGAATCTTTTCCATTTACCAAAACAAGGCATCCAAGAACTCGTCGACAGGGGGCGCCGTTGCTATTAGAACACCATATCTCAGAGCGGTGGGAATCCAGACCGACATTGATCAAGCCGCCAAAGGAAATGCGACCTTTTCTGAAGAAGAAGAACAGGAATTCTTGGAACTTAGCAGACGACCAGACCTATATAACATTATGGCGGATTGTATCGCACCATCCATTTATGGAAACCGAGATATCAAGAAGGCTATTCTCTGCCTTCTGATGGGTGGATCAAAGAAGATTTTGCCTGATGGCATGAGACTAAGAGGTGACATCAATGTCCTGCTTCTTGGTGACCCTGGTACAGCAAAATCACAACTCTTAAAGTTCGTCGAGAAGGCAGCGCCAATCTCCATCTATACGTCCGGAAAAGGTTCATCAGCAGCTGGTTTGACGGCCTCTGTTCAGCGAGATCAGTCAACAAGAGAATTTTATCTGGAAGGCGGTGCCATGGTGCTCGCCGATGGCGGTGTTGTATGCATCGATGAGTTTGACAAGATGCGAGATGAGGATCGAGTCGCCATTCACGAAGCTATGGAACAGCAAACAATCTCAATTGCCAAAGCTGGTATCACAACTATTCTTAATGCTAGGACGTCTGTTCTCGCCGCTGCCAACCCCATATTTGGACGATACGATGACATGAAAACCCCTGGAGAGAATATCGATTTCCAGACGACCATTTTGTCCCGTTTTGACATGATCTTCATCGTCAAGGATGAGCATACCCGTGAAAAGGACGAAAGAATGGCCAAGCACGTCATGGGTATCCATATGGATGGCCGAGGTGCTGAGGATGTGGCCGAGTCTGAGATTCCCGTCCAGAAGATGCGACGATATATTACTTATTGTAAAACGTAGGTCTCTTCATTTTCCTATGCTACCTATATACCGCATTACTAACATACTTTGTCCAGCCGCTGTGCCCCTCGACTCAGTCCTGAGGCTGCCGAGAAACTTTCATCACATTTCGTATCTATTCGACGTCAAGTCCACGCCGCAGAGATTGAATCCAACACACGATCATCTATCCCTATCACAGTCCGTCAACTCGAGGCCATTGTCCGAATCACAGAATCACTCGCCAAGTTAACTCTCTCTCCAATTGCTACCGAAGCACACGTCGACGAAGCCATCCGTCTCTTCTTGTGCTCTACCATGGATGCTGTAAACCAGGGCAGCAACCAAGGCAGCCGAGAAATGAACGACGAGGTAAGCCGGCTTGAAGCTGAGCTGAAGCGACGACTTCCTATTGGATGGAGCACCAGCTTAGCTACACTACGAAGAGAAATGGTGGAAGGAAAGGGATATAGCGAACAGGCTTTGAACCGAGCGCTAATGCTGCTACAACGGAGGGATACAATTATGTTTAGAAACCAGGGAGCGCAGGTCTACCGTAATGGAGCTTAATATAGTGGAGGAGGCTGTTTATTAATTAACTATTTGATGATATATGTTTTACGCTCTATATAGGACTGAGTCACGTTAAAAGACCGTAACACCAGGTTAAAATAAAAATGAGATTTTGGGGTAACACGACAAATATGGAGATTCCCTTTTAGGTGTAAACCTACGGTGACCGCCCGTCATGTGAATTATCGCCGTTGCTGGCCGTGTCAATTAGCGCGATCCTTCATTTGACTCATACCTAACCAACCTAGTACATAGAGCCATCTTCAACTCATCCCCCTCTTGCCTTTCACAACCAGGAACTCTCTTGAAGCCATGTAGCTTCAGCAAAAATGTATATAATGCCCAGTTCCTCTCTTCACTCAGAGATTGAAAACTTAATCCTTTACACATCCGTGTAATATTCGTAGCAGCAAAACAAGAGAGGAAATTAACCATTGACAATTAAAAATGGCTGCGGACAAAGTCCTCTCGTCTCCTGCTCTCCCCAGCAACGAGCCCGGCACCATCCTCCTCGAAACTGGCAACCTCATCATCCGCCGCTGGAGCATCTCAGATGCGCCGGCTCTTGCCAAGGCGGCCAACTATCCTGAAGTCGCGGAAAATCTGCGAGACCGGTTTCCAATGCCCTACAGCTACGCCGATGCCGAAGACTACCTCAGCAACTACACCGTCTCCCCAGAGGGATACCCTCACGCTGTAGCCATCTTCGTCAAACCCAGCGCCGGCCACAACACGTCTGATGAGCCATTGTTCATTGGCGGTGCAGGCTTGGAGTCCAAAGGCGATGTCTACTACCGCACCTGGGAGCTGGGCTACTGGTTCACGCCATCTGCCTGGGGCAACGGCTACGCAACCGAGTTTGCCAAGGCATTTGTGCCGTGGGCCTTCAAGACGTGGCCTCGACTGAACAGAATCGAGGCGGGCGTCTATGATAGGAACGAGGGGAGCAAGAACGTTCTGCGAAAATGCGGGTTTACGTTGGAGGGGCTGAGAAGAGGGGCGATAGAGAAAAACGGCGAGGTCCTAGATGAGTCTCTCTGGGGGATTGTCAGAAGCGACATTAAGCAATGAAGATGCTTTCAATATAACGACTGTTATTATATCTTGACACAATTCTGTTTCTTTCATTAGCATTTATTCTGTTCAAATACAAAGCTGACCCTGTCTCTCTGACAAGTTCCATGTCCACTTGCACTTAAAAAGACTCAAGTGTGCCACACCTACCTATTCAAGCCATTCTAATTCTCCGCGCGGTTGCTGGTCAAACACCATCACACCATCGCGTCTAAGACTCCTATTCCAGATTGTGTTGCACACACGCGCGCTTAGATAGCCATTCTTGGATCACAGCCTGATCTACCGTCTACGGCCTCCCCGGCCGCCACCTTAGCATCCAGCCAGTCACAATGTGCCAACGAGCAGCTGAGGATTTTCACGTCTAGCGCCATTTGGTCAGCTGAGGATGTGCATCTATGACCATCGCCCTGAATTTGGCGAGATCGGGGGTGGCGCAGGGCCAGAGTGTCGTGCAGAAAGAGTCGAGGAGATCCTAGCCGCCAGCCCCTTGTTAGTAAGAAACAATGGAATCCAACTTTCATCATTGCGAGCACCAGGGCCAGTGATCGACGATGCAATGCAACATAGAATGTACTTGAGCGGTACTTTCACGCAGACATCGGTGTTAAGCAGAGAGGGTATGGCCAACGAGTTATACCGGCCTTCTGCTATTGGCCGCCGGTATATGAATGGGTGTAGCTGGACGACTCTGGATAGGTGTTCCTCTCACCGCTCGAGCAGTGAATCAGACCATTCATGTGTCGAAACGTTGTATATCTAGGCTGAGCCCCATTCATCAATGCCATCTCTCTCCCTGCCTCTCTGACCGAGTCTGTTCATGATGCCTGGAGAGGTCAGGCGGCCACGATGCCTTAAAGTTGAGGTCAGACGGAGAGGCTGAGATGGATCCTGATTTGCGAGAGACAGAACGAACAGTTCAGCACGAAGAGCAGCGGCAAAGAATAGTTGGCTGGTGGCAGAAACATGTGTTTGCCAGACGCATGCAAGCTGTGTGGCTTATGATGTTTTTTCTGCTCTCTCCGTGGTTGCTTATGCCCACCCCCAGCTTCTTGGCAAGGCAAGTAGGGCTCTTTACAGGCGGAATAACCTGAGGCGAAGAGTTCTTTTTGAGTCTCAACTCGAAGCCTCAATATCTGCGTCACTGCTGCTTCAGATCGGCCGATCCAAGGCCTGGAAGATCGGTCTTTACAAGCTAGTGAGCCTTGCGATCCAACATTGGAGCCCAAACCACCGCCCAAAGACCAGGCATCTAGCTAGCTGTTGCTGCAATCTATGGCAATAAGGGTGAACCTAGAATGATAAATGGGCTATTGCGTCTCGTAGATAGGTTGTATCATGTATCGATAGAACTAAGATCGAGTGTTAGTGACTGCTAACGCATATTCTCAGGATGACACTGGTAGGATAGGATAGGGCCGTTCCTAGCACCTCGAGCTATCATGCTAGTGCTATTCTTATTACAACGAGCGTACCGCTAGCCACGTTGTTCTAGCTGCTTGTTTATAAGCGGCTTACTCGCGTCGAGGAGATATAAGGCGTCTCTTATCTTGCCCGACAACTCGCATCTAAGCCTCAGGTTCTGGGGCCGGGCGACCATGAGAAGCTCACGAGGGTTGAGGGCTGAGGGTTAAGAGTCGAGAGTTGAGATTCAGGACGCAGTAAGATGCACACGACATTCCATTAGTTGATCAGTCATCAAAGTATGGAGCAAGAAGAACGTGCTGCTAGAATGAAGAAAAGGGTTACGCAGCCTGCGATCTCCTCGTCTCCAGAATGACAAGTCACAAGGCGGCTCTGCGTGCAGACACATGCAATGCACTCTAACCTCGTACGTAATCGTACCTAGCGAAATTGCACGCTGCCTCGTGATACCTACACTAGAGTGGTTGCCTTGCAGGCCACCCGGCGGCTAATCATGCGGAATCGCCTCCTTTGACGCCACAACTGTCAAATGCTTCGAGTGAGCAGTTAGCGAGGCAAGGATTCCATTCGTTGGCCCCAACAGAGACAGTACCTGGTAAGCTGCTGCTTCATACCTTGTCCTTGTCCGTGGCTCTAAACAGGCATATACAATGTAAAGACAGGCGGAGCAGTATTCACCTATTCGCGGTTGGACACGCGTTGACTTGGATCGCCATGAGAGGCATCTTGGATATGGCTCTCGACGAAATCACATATTGTGCCAAGGATGTAAATCATTCTGTGTCTGTTTTGAAGCAATTCGATAACATTACTCTTACTATATCTAAGCTATCACATCTATACCCCATTGTAGATCCCAGCCATCTCCAATCTCCTCCAGCCGACCCGCCCTTCCTAACTCCGACGCCGCGTTAAGGATGATGCTGTAACTTGTGCTAAATTTAAGCAGCACCTTTTTGGAACAAGACATTTCCCAGTAAGCCAGCGTAAGCCAAGTCAACAGCCAGTGCCGTATTGACATCCAGCGTCAATGTTGTCACGACGCAGCTCAACGATATGGACGCGGCGTAAAGCACAGCGATTCCGGCTGGCGAACTCACCACTCCCAGCCCAGGGATAATCACAGGCACGTATACAAAGACGATGATAACCAAGAGCATCAGCAGCATCTTGATGACGAGAATGACCTCGTCTGCAAAGTGAATATAATCTGCGTCTTTGCTACTGGTGGTTTTTCTTTGGAACATTGCCTAAATGAAGAGTGAGCCAGGCGATTCAAAATATGAAGTCGTAAAATGCACCCACCAACGACCGATACACCCATGAAAATTCCAGAAATCTCCGCGCCGCAGCATGGGGCACGTCATGCCGCCCATAAAATATATAGCACGAGGGATCCTCTTCAATGTACTCTGCATCGGCCCCAAGCCTGGTTTTCTGCTCGTGTATAAGCTTTTCGCATATCGCCTTGCTGCCCCTTGAGAGATGGTTGACCCAACTCTGCTTCAGCACCGAGTCATCTATTATCAGTTGGATAAGCGCTTGCTCAATGCAAAAACTAAGTAATCATATTTCCTAGAATACTTCAAACTTACAGTACGCATGGCCCTGTTGCTCGAGACGTATCGCCAGTTCTTCTTCCAAGCTGCTATTGCCCGATTTGATAGCAAAGACTGTGTCTTTCCAAACACGCTTGAGTCGCAAATATTGTTTTCGTGTGATGTAGGAGAAGATTTCATCTATCTCTGGTGCATTTTGGTAGGCTGTATCCGATGCCTGGAGTTCAGCTATACCAAGGGTACCGCCAAGCTCTACTGCATGTTGGTTAGATATCTACTCGAGATCAACTTAAACGGATAGGAGTCTGGTATTACCACACGTCGGCTTGGGTTCTGCGGCGGATTCAACATCACCATTACTACCTTGGCGATTGTCAGCATTATGGGGTGTCATTGACAAATGATGCTTTTCGTACCTTCGCCGCCACCACAATGCTGTTGTTGGCGATGGCGATGACCAAGCTCCTGACGCTGGGCTTGTTCAACATCTGGCATTTCATTCATTGTAGTGGAACGATTATCACCTGAAGGGCTTGACAGCGTCTTCAGCAAAGATTTGAAATCTCTAAAATGAACGGGCAAGATGGACATTTTTGTATCGTAAATGTAGTTTTGCTTTGTTTTCCGTCTTTTCAGAGCGCTTCCAAGGTCAAGTGATTGGGTTTGCGGCAGCCAAGTTAACTGCATTGCACAGAGAAGCCCCATGCCATCAGGTCCTTTATATACTTTTATGCCTCTACACCGGCATTGCCATTCTGCAGTCGCATAGGTATGTTAGTTGTCGGCACAAAGCAGCGGAAAATGCACTTGCTCTTGCGGCTCACCGAAAGTTCTCTTCATGCCAATGAAAGAGCAGTACAACTATTTGCACGCCCTCATTCAAAGCGGTACAGCCACGTCAACAGCAGGATCTTCATTGCGGCCCAGTGGGTGCCAACCACTACCCTCCATCGGCCTCATCGAGAGATCCAATCCATCAAATCGCATTGAAGAAGAACCAGGCTGTGCCAAGAAATACATCGTGCGCAGATTGCCTTGTACACTCTGTGTAGAGCAATTGTCTCGTAAGACAAACGGGCACGCGCGCCTGAGCAGCCAATGGCCTCATTTTGCGTCCCTCTACTTTGGCGAGCGAATGATATGCGCAATTTTGATGACTTATCCGCAGCCGCAATTGACGACATCGAACGTCATATGTCTGCGCATACTCAGTATCGCATCTTTGTTCATGCGTTTGCCAATCACAGCATCTGACTTCCTATCTATTGCAGAGGTAGCAAGGACAAAGAATAGTTGTTGCAGCCACTTTAGAACAGCTGTCGCAGGCGCAAACTCCTTTGAGCGAGACACAAGGAGAATAGAGATATTCTCAGAATGAGTTGAAGAGTTGCCTATTTTAGTATTTAGTATTGTATGTTGGGATAACAGTTCACTAGCTACGAGAAATGTAATCGGTTAGAATCGGCGAAGGCAGCTTATTATCAACACAACAAAGCATCTTGAACTACTAGTACCTACCGAGTAGCACAATAAATGGAACGTGCTTCCAGAAGGCATAGTTACCTGGTACAATAGTCTTGTGTAACGAGATGATCTATTATCTACCAAGTATCTAAATAATTCATGTAGCTACCCGGTACGGAACTGCCTAACGGTACCTAGTATACATCCTCAGCGGAGGTTATATGACGGCGATATTGATGGTGTTGTCCGACATGATATGCATGACCACTTCCCCAATGTCTTCTCTTATTTCAACGATTTAAATGTTGGCAGAGAGTTTGGTGATGTCGATATGAGACTGACGCCTCCGCTGCTTGTGGAGCTCGTTACTCGCAAACTGGATATCGAAAATAGTAGCTCGAATAAAGAGTGCTTGAAGCCAGTAGCTCGATAGGTAAGACTTTGGAAAACCAAGTGAAAACTTAGTTCCACATAAGAAACCCATAGTCACGTATACCATTTGGCGGTGGTTTCGGCACGATGATTATCGGCCCTGTGTCTTTTTCATCCTCAACGGGCTTCGCTTCGGGTGAATGGCTGATTACTAGAGCTAATCGAAGCTTGTAAGAGTTGTGATGTGTATAGTACTGTTGAAAGTAGAACTTACTAGGCATTGTTGGTGATTTGAATGAATGATAGCGATGACTGTAATATAGATGAGGCGCTATTGAAAGAGGATCTTTGTAGATGTCAAGGCCAGCGACTTCAAGAAAGATGTGAAGACGATAATATGGTTGAATAGCTGGCAATTCTACCTTCTTATATAACTAGATTTTATCCTCCTTCTTCCTATCTTTTTTGTTGAAAAAAAAAAACCGTGAAAAAAAAGGGGGGCTCATCACCGCAACAGGGATATCTGCAGCGAACTGTCACATCTTGCTTGTGCAATGCTCAACAAAAAGAGAAAAAGAAAAGAAAAAAAGAATATATCATGTTAGCCACTTTTTGCAGGGGTGAATATCCTGGAAAGCAAACACTATTACGTAGATCAAATGCGACAGCCGAGCCAAGGAACTGCTACCACATGGTCTCCATACTTTGAGACGAAATCCCCGGGCTGTATGAAGTACGTTTTTGCCCCTTTCTATCTGCCGGGCGGCTCATTCCGAGACAGGCCCCCCCAGTAAAGAAGTGGATAAAGATCCTTCCCAACAGTAGTGCCTGGAGATACCTAGTTGCTCCGAAGGCCTTGCTAAACATGGTTGCTGGGGCTGCTGACAAGCAATAGTGCATATCCTAATACCGTTGAAAGAACGTATTTCATTAAGCAGCCCGAGCTGGTTTAGGCGAATCGGTATTAGACTGATGAAGGTATGAACGACCTAACTTTGGATAATAATGTGCCTCTCATGGGGGGGGG